>SNQJ01S0032296.1:109956-128544 GCA_010110895.2 Picea sitchensis
GTAGGTTTGCTACCAGAAAAGATAAAAATGTCTAATCAATTTTTATAAGCGCTTTATTTTATGGCTGTTGTAACTCAAAAGGAAGATGGCATGGACAATATGGTGTTTTGACCGACTCAAAAATTATGCAAAGATATGAAGATGCAATTTTTTCATTTCGATGAAAGCTATGCTATGAGAAGGAGAAAACATTTTTCATTCCCAGATGCACAATGTCCCAAAATCTTAAAGTTTATCAATATCAAGATTCTCAAGAAATAAGAAAAAGGTACTGAACACCAATGCACGATTCATGGCCCCCCCGGCCATGAGGGGGAATTTTTTTCATAATTTAAGATCAAAAAATGATAAGAATCATGCAATTTCGATACTTTAAATGCAAGGATGACCCCAATCTAATATAAAGAAAGAAATTAAATATTTTTGTTTCAAAAATTTCACTAAAAGCAATAATGAACTTTGTTAAAACAAAGAAACCCAAACTAATCTTTTCAATTGCATGAGGAAAGTGATCTTTCAAACAATAAGAAAATGATAAATACCAAGAAAACTCAACTTTCAACCAATCACTGGTTCTTAACTAATTAAACACACTCAAATTATGAAGTCAGAGAGAATGGTTTTGCCAAGAAAAGTCAAGAAACGAAAGTCAAGACAAAAGTGAGAAGAAGAGCCTAGAAATCCTAAGACTGTTCATTCACGCAAACGAAGACAAGAAATACACCAATCAATGGTCCAAGAAACACTTATGAGGCAATTAAACTGATCTGGGTAGTTGAATATGCCAAAACTCAAATCCAAAATTTTGAAAAAATGGGTTCGTAGGCTGGTAGTATTACACAATGCGAGAATTAGTGATTCTCGCAGGTGGCGCTTTAGCAAAGTGCGAAAACCTTGCACTGCAACCTAAAGGTAGAGTGCGAACTCTGTGGATTCTCGTAGGCTATAGTGAAGTGCAGTGCGAGAACCTCTGAAACTAGTCAAATTTTTGGAAAATGAAGAAAAAATTGAAAATGCCTCTGGACCCAGAGGGTCTATCAGGATATCCTGAAGACTCGGAGATTGATAGGATAGGAGAAAAGTAAAACCAGAGCAAATGGGCACAGAAAAATACCAAAAGCCACAAAGAAAATGGGAATGTTCCCCAGTGGAGTCGCCAATTTTTTTATTGGATAAATCAGTAAGTGCGGACACAAACCGATCTCCCTAGATCCACCTGGATCTAGAACAAAGCAAGACAAAACATGACTCTTTCCCTAGATTCTAACCATTGAATTAAATAGGAGGTAAGAACAAAGAACATACCTTATTATCGCTTCCTTTGGTCTTTGTTGTTCCCGCTTCGCTCCAGTGCTCTCGTGCAGCCAGGATCAAGACAACACAAACCAACCAAAGTGAAGAAAGCACAATATATTCAACAGTCAATCTATGTATATGATCAATGAGTTATACAATAAAGTGGAAATAGATTTATGGGAAAGGGACATATTACTGTATTGTATTGATGGAAAGTAAAGATTACAACCTGAGCCTTGATGTTGCAAACTTCCTTTCGATGTCCCTTAGCTCCGACACACACACTTGCTCACTTGCATGAAGAAGATCAACTCCTTTGGATGAACTTGCTGGAGTCTCCAAGCAGCTGTAGCATCAGTCCTTCACACAATTCTTTCACCAATTCTCTAATGAATCTTGCTTAACCTTGTTTTCTTAACCTTTTCCATGAGAATTCACTCAATATATAGGAGAGAATGAATTGGTTACTTGGATAAGAATAATCCCAAAATATTAGGGAATCTAGTACTAGGATAACCATTCGAATGCAATCGTATCCTTCTAGAAGATTCCCTTCTAAAAGCATCGAGAATTCATCTTTTTCTTTGTTTTATGAAGAGTTCGCACCCTAGCAGTTCAACACAGTGTGAACTTCTCGCACCCTGGATTAAGGCAGCCTGCGAGAATCATGCATTCTCGCAGGCAAATATACTAGAAGCCTGCGAACAGTCTTCAAAAAAGAGTTTTCTTGGAAGAGATGAAAGTAACTTTTTCTCAGGAAAAAGTTCTTATGAAGAGCCTAAGTACACCATCATTAATACATCATCATGAGGACCAAAATCATGGGTAACAACTATTCCTAGTCGACAAAGATGGGAGGATCTATGCACTTTGATCAAATAAGGGATGAGGTGTGTCATCCAAGTCAGCATGCAGAGTAGTCAAAGTCACGTGAATGATTCACCAACGACCTTCCCCAAAATCGACATGAAGAATCTGACAGATCATCAACAATTCCTACAATTTTGTATCTTGTTATCTAGTTAGTTAGATTTAGAATCCATCATGTCCTGATCATTAATTATAGGGTCGTTTGTAATTTTTGTTATAAATACTTCAAACTTCGAAATACTGAGGGTTGATCTTTAAGCCCTAGCAAGTTGTAAGCATTGTAATTTTTCTCAAGAGATCTACTAGTAATAAAAAGGGACGTTTCACAGGATTCCTTCATGTTAATTGTTGGTGATGTTTACTCTTCTTCGTTGAATGTTTATCTCTCTTAGTAATCATCTTGTTTTCTAAATATGATCATTTAAAAGGAGTTAAAATTGCAGAATTTGTCTTTGTATACTCTGTTTCTGGCTTTTAAAGATCTAAGTGTTTGTCTTCTAATGTTATAATAAAATAATTCTTAATTTCTTCTTTATTCTAATTGATTATCTCACCTTTACTGTTGTCCATCATTTTAATTCTAAAGAATCCAACAGTTTCATTATCCTTCCCTGTGAAAATACCTTTTAAAATCTGTTCTTTGGTCTCAAACTTTATAAAATAGACCCCATATCCCAATGGATGCGTAAATCACATTTCAGCCAATTTATAAAACAAATCACACAGTCTTATTTATTAAACTAGCCTAATATCTGAAACCTGAAACATAGCTAAATCTTACAGAGAGATCCCTCTCTGAAACTAGCAGGGCTAGATCCTAGTTTCGAAGTGGTTGGGTAAAGTTACCTTTGATAAATTTCTTCTACCTACCGACAACCTCTGGGAATTTACAGAGCGGTAACATACTGGCAACCATACTAGGGAACTGAACAAACTTTCAATCCCACGATTTATTTTCCCTAGACAAAGAGAACTTTATTTTTGAACTAATCACAAAATCTAAACCTATAAAGAGATAATGTTCAGAGGTTGTTAAAAGTTTGTACATATCAATTTAGATCCATTAAAATTCAAAACTCTGGCTCCTAAAAGATCTTACACCAGATCTCACCCAGATCCAGAACCCGCAATAGCAATAGACAATCCTAGAAAACTACTTAGAAAGAAAAGCATTGTAGAAGGTTCTAGGAGTCACAGTCCCCTTCATAGGTCCCCTTCTCTTACAGAGAAGCTTGTTGCCCTTCAGGATATCGAGTTTGACATATCTTTTGAACAAAGGTTTTTTAGAACAAAATTTGACAGCTTTGTGAGTGACATAGTCTTAGATCAAACTATCCTGCAACCCAAGACCTCTGAAATACTTTCTCCCAGGGTAGACATTGATCAACAATTTCTCCAGGAATTTGAAACGTTAGAAAATTTGGTAGAAAACCTTAATCAAGCCTTATACCAAGCTCAATTCCAGCCGTTAGTTGAACTTTATTCCTTAACTATTGTTGCATCTTTTGTTAAACCTCAAATGTCTCACTCTATTGCTTCCAGCCCTTCATCCTCCATAACTTTTGTCACTTCCCCTCCAATCACCCAAGTTGTTGTTCAAACTCCTCCACCTATCATGGCAGCCCGATATGATCCTTTGGTGTTGGCCTCTCCTTTACACGCCATGCCCCAGGATTATCAAACAAGACTTCCTCAGTTTGATGGCACTGGGCCTCTTAATGCACAACAACATGTTGACAAAATGAATGACTATTTTGATTTGCAAGAAGTAGATGAAGCTAACATTCAAATGAGATTTTTCACATAAAGTTTGACTAGGGATGTTAAGAAATGGTTCAAAGCCTTATGTCCTGCTATTGTAGTTGACCTTACCACTTTTCAAAGAATTTTTCTCGACAGATGGGAGGTAAATAAAAATCCTCTCCAGATCTTGTTAGAATACAAAAACATCAGAAGGAACCAACGAGAGACAGTGCAGGACTACTGCACCCGCTTCAACAATCTATACAATGCAATTTTGGCTGATATCAAACCGCCTTAGGGTTTGGCATTAATAAAATTCCCCGATGCTTTTGATGCTGATATGTCATATCAGTTAAGGGAAAGAAATTTTGCTACTCTGGAAGACATGCAGAAAAGTGCAGTAAGCATAGAAGCCAACCTGTTAGCCAAAAGAGCCAGGCAGAGGACATAAAGGAGGGTCACGATTAAAGAGGAGCCTTCCACTTCCTCTTTAGATGCCAAATTTTATTCCTTATATAGATATATGGAGAGAATGATGGACAATATTACTATAGCCGAAAAAAATCCACCCAGGAAAAACCAAGTTGCTCCTCATATATGAAATCCAAACTTCAAAAGAAATTCCACCCAAATCAGGTAGAGAGATCTTAGGGATCAAAGAGAATAGATGGGTCCTAATCAACAGATCAGACCACCCCTTCAGGAAAATTACGCTGACGAAGGTGAGGAAATAATCAAATAATTGGATGATACTCATATAAACATCATGGGAGTTCACGATGATGAATCCATATTTCTCACTCAGGAAGAGCAAGAGATTTTTCTTCTTTTGCAAACAGAGGTAAATAAGGAAGCAGAGGAAACAAAACAATAGGTATTTTAAAATGCCATAATGGAGGTACATAGGCAGTACAACCTGAGAAACAAAAAGACAAATGGAAATCCTCCAAAGAAATCCGTTGAGACAAAAAAGGCTACCAAAATGAAGAAAATAGTCGAGACCAAGAAAACCTTGGAGATCTCTCCCAAGAAAGTACCTGAGAGGAGTAATGTTGAATCTCCTACAAAAAGAAACCCTACAATTTTACAAAGATCAAATCAAACTGAGGTTTCATTAACTAGTCAACCAAGTGCTTCTACCCAAAAGACTATGGTAGACAAATCAGAAATGCAGAGCCTAAGCAAAGCTTCCACTACTTTCAGCCTTGAAGGGGAACTAGCTAAATTGAAGATTATCATTCCCCTTTCCAAGCTGATGAGTAAGAATGCTTACAGGTCGCAGGTGATTAAAGCATTGAACATCGAGCCATAGATAGGTCCGAAAGCCTTGACTGTCGGATCAACAAATCATTTAGACACAGTAAATCTTACTGATGATCAACCTGAGCTCATGTTTGGCCCTGAAGTTGATGGTCAAACTGATACCAGTGTTGTTCCCCCTTTCTACATCAGCCTTAATATCCACAACTTGATTTTACATAATGCTATGTTGGATTCAGATGCCTCTCACAACCTGATGCCCAAAGCTGTGATGGAGAAGTTGGGACTCGAGGTCACCAGACCTTACAAGGATTTGCATTCTTTTGACTCTAGCAAGGTTAGATGCATAGGGTTGATTAAAGCTCTATGTATCACTCTGGTTCAAATCCCAACAAAAAGCATGGTTATGGATGTTGTGGTTACAAACATCCCCCCAAAATATGGTATGTTTCTATCCAGGTCTTGGGGGGCCAAGTTGAAAGGCACCTTGCAGTTAGATATGTCTTATGCCACAGTCCCGGTATTTGGACAACAAAGAAAGCTGTACAGGGAGACTTTGATGAAATACATGGTCAGTAGTCTGAAAAGCCACATAACTACACACTGTAATCTACATGCTCTGATCTGGATTCCTTCATTTTGTATAATGATGGTGACCTGGAAGGACAAATTTCTCAGTTGGAAGATGATACACCTGATCCGAAGGAAGACAAATAAATTATTGAGGTAAGAAATATTACAACTGTAGAAAGTGAGGAACTGCCAGCAGATTTCTGGAGCATGGATTTTGATGGAGCTGTGAGCAAGGAGGGAGATGGAGCTGGAGTTTGGTTGCACAATCATAGATCGAGGTATTCAGAGAGCCACTCTTACAAACTGAATTTTCAGTGCGCCAACAACATAGATAAGTATGAAGCTTTGATGCTCGGCCTAAAACTACTAAAGAAGGTTGGTGCCAAACAAATTATGGTAAGAGGTGATTCTTAACTGATTATCAAACAAATTAAAGGTGAGTATGCAACAAAACATCCCAGAATTAGAGCTTATAGGAATGATGCCTTGGATGCCCTTCAATGTTTTATAGAAATCGATTTGCAGGTGATTGCCAGGGACCAGAACATATTAGCAGACGGACTGGCTACGTCGGCAACTACTTGCAAGATAACTTTCCATCCCACTCACCAATACATCGTAGAGGTGAAGTTCAGACCAACTGTCCTAGACAACATCATATATTGGTAGGTATTTGGGAATGAGAATCAAATTGAATATTTTCTACAGTGTAAAAATGATTTCGAATGTACAAATATAGACTTAAAAAATGATGATGATAATGTAAATAAATCTATTTTTGATAATGGTAGTGTGAGTAAAGTAGATTCGGATGAATAGAATGAAAATGAAGTAGATTCTGATATTTTTAATTTAAAAAACAGTGTGTTACCTAGAGGTTTAGTTCTGTTAGAAGACTTGTTTGATTTTAACGACGTAGCAAAAAAACCCAAAATTGAAGCTAGTGGTAAAGAGGTCGAAGAATGTAACATAGGAACATAGGAGAATCCTAAGATGATAAAACTTTCCAAAACTTTACCCTCTGAGCAGAAACTCAAATACATTGAACTGTTTAAGGAATATGTAGACATGTTTACTTGGGGTTATGAGGATTTGAAATCTTATGACACAAGTACCATACAACATAGGATCTGGATAAAAGAAGAACACAAACCTTTCAGACAAAAACTTAGGAGAATCAATCCTAAGTTACTTCCCCTAATAGAAAAAGAGATTAAAAATATGTATGATGCCAAAATCATAGTTCCCTTAAGATTTTCCAAATGGGTTTCTAATTTGGTTCCTACCAGAAAGAAGACTAGTGAAATCAAGCTTTGCATTGATTTCTGAAACCTTAATAAGGTCTCCCTCAAAGACAATTACCCTTTCCCTAAAATGGACCACATCTTGAAAAAGGTAGTTGGGGCCAGTAGGATTTCTTTACTAGACGGTTTCTCAGGCTCTAACTAGGTTCTCGTTCACCTAGATGATCAGGAGAAAACAACTTTTACCACACCCTTTGGAACCTTCTTGTATGTGAAGATGCCATTTGTCTTGATGAATGCTGGTGCCATTTTCCAAAGAGAAATGGATATTGCTTTTGTAGAAAAGCTTGGTAGGTTTATAGTCATTTATCTAGATGATGTGACAGTTTACTCCAAATCTAAGGAGGAACATTTACAACATCTCAGACGAGTGTTTGAGAAGTGAAAAAAAATTGGGATTTGTTTGAATCCCAAGAAAATCCTTTTTGGTTTGGAGGAAGTCAAGTTGTTGGGACACATAATCTCTAAAGACGGAATACAAATAGATCCCAGTAGAATAGAGGCCATCCAAAAAGTGGAACACCCTAGGAACATTAAAGAGTTGCAATCATTCATTGGCAAATAAACTTCTTGAGAAGATTCATACCCAATCTGGCTGAGCTTCTCAGGAACATCAAAAATATGTTGAAAAAAGACACGAAAATTAGATGGAACACTAAATCCAAACAATCATTTGAGAAGGTAAAGCATGCACTCACACAAGCTCCAGTTTTGATCAGTCCAGACTACACCAAAGACTTTTTCCTTTTCTCTTTTGCATCTGAGCACACCATCACAACAGTGCTACTGTAGAAAAACATTGAAGGTTATGAACAACCCATAACCCTTTTCAGCAAATCCTTGAGAGATGTTGCGCTAAATTATAAAATAATGGAGAAACAAGCTTTCGCCTTGGTGAAAGCCATAAAGGATTTTACATACTATATTCTCCACTCATACACAATTCCTTATGTTCTAAATGCAGTGGTAAAAGATATCCTGACTCAGGACAATCCAGATGGTAGGAGAGGAAAGTGGATTGTTATTATTCTGGAATATGATATAGATATTAAACCTACTAAACTGATCAAAGGTCAGGGTCTAGAAAAGTTGATGGATGAATCCAATTTCCATGCTTTAGATATTAATTTCTTGGCTGTCGTAGATGAGCAAGGAGAGTAGGAGACTCCAAGCATAACAGAGGTATTCCTAAACTCTCCATGGTACGCATACCTCATGTTTGTCCTGCATAATTTACAAGCTCCCCCTGGTCTAACTAAAACTAAATCTAGGTTTTTGAAGTTAAAAGCATTGAAATTTTGTATTCTAGAAGGTAAACCTTATTGGAAAGATCCTAGAGGTATTTTTCTTAATTTCCTGTTAAAAGATGAAGCTGACAAGGTTCTGCAGGGATTTCATGCAGGAGACTGTGGTGGGCATCTGAGTTGGAAGACTACGACTAACAAAATTATTAAAGGTGGTTTTTATTGGCCCACATTGTTCGCTGATGTACATCAAAAAGTCACCTCATACCATAAATGCCAAGTTTTTGAAGGTAAAAAGAAGCTCATGCCTTTGCCCCTGAAACCCATCTCAGTTGAAGCTCCATTCCAACAATGTGGTTTGGAATTCATCGGAGAGATGCACCCTGCTTCTTCGGGCCAACACAGGTGGATCCTCACTTCTACAGACTACTTTACAAAGTGGATCGAAGATGTACCATGCAGGAAAGCCACTGACTCTGTCATCATTAAATTTCTGGAAAATTACATTTTGTCTTGTTTTGGATGTCCTAGAAAAATCATAACTGACAATGCAACAGCCTTCCGATCCAAAAAGATTATAGATTTTTGTAGCCAGTATCACATTACTCTAGGACACTCCACATCTTATTACCCTTAGGTAAATGGGCTCGATGAATCCTCCGATAAAACTACGATGAATATCATTAAGAAGATGTTGCAAGAAAACAAGAAGTCCTGGCATAATAAGCTGGTTTTTGCACTTTGGGCTGATAGACTGACCACCAAGAGATCAATTGGTATGTCTCCATACCAGTTGGTTTATGGCACTAAAGAAGTTTTCCCTACCTCTTTGGGGGTCCCTGTCATGAAATTGTTGCAAGAGATGGAAGCTTAATCAAATGATTCCCAAAGGAGAATAAATCAGATGATCCATTTGTAGCAGTCCAGGGAAGAAGTATACAACAAAACTCAAGTCATCCAGGAAAACGTCAAAAATATTTTTGACAGAAGAACTAAAGAAGATGATTTTGACTTAGGTGAATTGGTACTAAAGTGGGATTCTAAGAATGAATATAAGGGTAAACATGGAAAGTTCGATATCTTGTGGAAGGGCCCTTACATTATTCAGGCATTCCGAGGAAATAATGTTTTTTTGCTCAAGAATAGTGATGGGACAGACCTGCCAAGCAGACCTCAGACCTGTGAATGGCAGGATGTTGAAGCATTATTCACCACCCCAATAAAGTCCCTTGCCACCCATTTCCATTGTACAAACCATTTATTTTACTTGCAGTTTATGATTGGGTGACGTTGATCAGATGGTTGAAGCCCGCAGAAAAGGCCCTAAGCCACTGGACAATGTCACCAAAAAATTCAAAATAAAACGAATCAAATAGCAAAAGAAGCTCTGGAGAAAATCTTTCAGGACATCAGGAAGCAGGATTCTTGGCACTTCACAAGGAGAGTACCATCCCTAGGTGGAGCCACTGTTATAACCCTATAATTCATAAGATCAACTGGTGATTGGAATTTTATCCCTTTAGTGTTTTTTGGGTTGCAAATAATGTTTCATTCTACAAATGATTTGCAAAGAAAAGAAAAGAAGGAAAAAGAAAAAGAAAAAAATGTAAAAAGAGGCTATAAAAGAAAAGGATGAAAACCCCATGCAATAATAATTACTTGATCCATACAGTTTAACCATGGTCAAGTCTTTTTGAATTTATCTAGATAGGGTTAGTGAATAAAGCTTGGTTAAACTGTTTAATCTTAGCCAAGTAGATAGGTTAGTTAGTGAATAAATTTGATCAAACTATCTAAACTTGATCAAATAGCCCCAGGATTGAGTAATTTCTTAGCCCAACAGTCTAATATGGGCTAAATGTGGTAGGTAAGTAGGATAAAACATAGGTTAGTTGGTTTTATTTCAATAAAACAAGCCTAATGATTGTCGAGATTCTTGGTTTTGATGTGTGAATAATGTTTTCTAACACCTTGGTGATCAAAATAAGAGGAAATGGTGCTAAAAACCCATAAAATATGCGTTATCCTAAGTTTCTACAAATAATATGCTACACGCTCCATGATTAAAGTGTGCGTCAAGATCAACGTCTCAGAAAACAACACTCAGATCTATGGCCGACAAGAGATTCCAGACCCCCTCGATCGTTCTACCTTTAACGGTGGAGGGGAGGTCCAATATGGGAAGTTTTCATGGCAGGCCTCATCCTAAAGTGGCGCAAATACATTACGTCGGACCCCCCTCGCTCTAAACCATTTACTTCCTACCCCCCCGCCATACTTCCATACCAGCATTGCTATACCACCCCCACCTCATAACATCATTCTCCACTATCCCACTGTCTCGTGATGTCACACTCCACTACCTCCTCTCATAAGTCTCGTCTCATTAATCTACCAACGTATTCCCATCCATTCACCTGTCACATGTCATATCCCATTCTCCTATCCTCCAGTCAACGCCCTCCACGTTATCCTAGCACACTCGTCACCCGTCCTTTATTTTCCACCTCATACCCAAGTTATTCGTTGGCCAATTAATACAGGCTAACATATCCATTAGCTTTCTGACCTATCCCCCACGCCCAAAGGATACCTATTTTCCCAAATTTAATCTTGTCTCTGCCATTATCACATTGTTCACATTTCCCTCATACCAGAAGCTCTTTTCCCCCCGGCATTTTTAGCCAGTAATCGAGATAAAACCAATGATCCACTAAAATTTTTGTTTCAGTTTGTAGGTACCAGTTGAATTGATGGTGCCAAAATCTAAGAGATCAGAGGTCGAGGAAAATCCATTCCTCCCACCTCCTGTCGATCTCGACCGGATTCCGCTAGCTAACAAAGAATACCTGATCTTAGAGACCAGGTATTGATTCAATTTTGCTGAATTGCATTCATGGTTTAGGGACACCTTCCTAGATCAAAGTGATGAGATTGGAATTTGGGAGTCTAATCTCCCACTATATCCTTTTCCCCAAATCCACCATTTTTCTGAGTTCTCCCTCAAGTGCCAGACGCATTACCTCCCCGATTAGAGAGCCATTGTTTCATCGTCTGGAGAAACCCTTTTCACTATCACACCCGAGGCCATCGACCAGATGATGCAAATATCCATAGTCGAATCCCCCTCTCCTTTCACCATTGAAGTTCTAATGAAAATGTACCAAAATCTGTCTTTTCCCTAGAGAGCGCAAATTTTTGAGCCTTTCCTCCCATAGGATGCCCAATTCCCCAAGAAAAATCCCCCTTACCATTCCTCCATGTTTTCAAAAAAGGGTAACCAAATCATTTCATCGTTTTGTTGTCTACTCGGTTATTTCTCAGAGGAATGGGTGGATGAGCCCATCTTGGGTTTCTTATCCATTTTCTCTGTCGAATAAAAAGCCACCACCCAGTTCAACTACAACAGTTTTCTAGCCGAGAACATGCATGAGCAACTTTTCAAATTTCCCATAGAGGGCATGATTTGGTATTCTTCAATAATAGCTTACATGTTCGTGTTCTTTCAACCAGATAAGTTATTATTCCCCATGCATAAAATGGACCGGGATGGAAAACCTCAGGCTGTCACCTCTTGGACTTCAATACTTAGAAAAAACTCCACAGAGTTTAATTTCAAGCAATTTATTAAGAAGTTTTACGACCCAGTGGTAAGCATGCTCAACAATAGACAAGAGTCGAGGATAAATGAGGAGATCCAAATAATTTTACACCTCTCGGACCTCACCAAGACTAGAGACTGGTATCTGTATCAGAATCACACGAAAATCAGAATTTATGGATGTGAACTGGCTCCTTATAAACTTCCCAGATATGTACCTCTTAGGATATTCACCTTTGAATACATTAGGCAAATGATCAATTCAGACGACATACATTTTGTAGCTTTGAAGAATTAGCAACATATGAGAATTAAAGGGTAGATAGGATCCTTTATCTGCAACAGTCGAGCTGTCGAGGAAGAGGCAGACAAGCTACTAAAGGAAATGAAGTTTGGCATTAGTTTCCTTTGGCACTACGATCCATGTGGGATTATTGTAGAGATGAGATCGAAGAATAAAAGCTCCCCATATGTTCATGCACCCAAACCATAGATAGAGAAATTTGTGAACCAAACAGAGTGGGAGGTGAACACTCTGGAAGACATTAAACAACAATATCCTCCAACCATGATTTCACAAACCACTACACCATAGATACCCAAGGAGAAAAGACCCAAAAAGGACATCTCACCTTCAGTCACTGAAGTGTCACCAAAGGATTTCCAGGTGTACAAGAAAAGGCCTAAAACCACTCACACTACTCATAGGTCTGGAGAGGAAGAGACCCAGTCTACCACAGTAGTTGAGGGAGAGCACTCATCATCTTTCTCAAGAAGCCATCAGATGATGTCTACTTCTTCCTCAAAGAAGCAGACTAATACCACTATGATCACCCAACCTCCACCAGGATCTACAAAACTGAGTATTTTTGAAAAGTATGATTTAATCAAGAAGAAGAACGAGATGCTGACAAGTCACACCTATGCTCAGTTATGGAAATAGACATCAACAACACAACATAGATTTCTCTTTGCTTTTGATACAGAAAAAGGGATAATGCACATGGCGTTTCTGCAGGCACAAGTGCCTCATCCAAAGGAAATCACTTATTACAAAAGGCCATCACTTAAGTTTCATGCCAAGCAAGTACATCCAACTGATCATATGGATTTTCATAGACAGACTGGGGAAATGGTTTTCTCAACATTGGCAAATGCTTCCACAACTATTGAAAAATTACATGTTTCTCTGAACAATGTTCAGACTCAATTAAAGATGGAGAAGGTGTCTTCCTTTGCAAAAGACAATAGGATCAAGTCTTTGGAGGAGCTGGTGGTAAAAATATGGTATGATCCCTCAAATGTAAAATAAGCTAAGGAGCTTCTAAAGAAAAAGAATGCTGACATAGCATCCTTGAGGAGACAACTAAAATTGCCAGCCACTGAGGACTCACAGACCAAAGAGATAGCTGAGACAGAAGGCCAAAAAGAAGAAACATTGAAGTTGATCATGGAGCAGAACACACAGATCAAGGAGATGGAGGCAGAGTTGGAAAGGTTAGTAAAGGAAAAGGAACATTCACAGCCCATGGAAGTAATCCCACTAAGTGTAGTCCCCCTCACAAGATTTAGCACAATGACAATATCAACAACTACCATAGTAGGACTTCCATCAGCTGCCCTAGTGACAGTCCTAGAGACATTTGAAGCTCTTACAAATTCAATGGAAAATATGACCTTACAGGGATCATAAATTAAAAAATTGCAGCAAGAGACAGAGAATCTCGAGAATCTTAAATATTCTTTCCAAGCCAACTACAAAACTGAGAGGCACACATCAGAAACGATTAAGAAGGAAATACAACAGCTGCAAAAGAAAACAGTTGTAGGAAAAACACTAGCAGAAGCCAAGGAGAACATTTGGATGGATATCTCCAAATCCATAAATGAAATCTAGCCCATGGTGCAAATTATGTTTGAACAACATGAACTGGTGTTGAGGAGAAGGCAGGCCATCGACAAGATAAAGGGAGAGCTAGGGGAAATACCCGTAGAAGCGAATGAAATCATCAGGTTTCTGAATTCGAAGACTAGGAAAGAGCTGGAAGACCTGAAGATTCAAGATAGGACAGAAACTATCCTCGAGGTTGAAAGAGTTCTGACCAAAAGAGGATTAATGTTGCAGCTGGAGGAGAAAGTCCAGAACATGAATATCGGAGTTCAGAGATTCTTCAGCAAGATTGATGTTTGCAGAAGAAAGGCCTTCCCAGTTTTTTGGTTCTAAATGACAAGTTGATGACTCTTTCCGACTACAAGAAGAAGATTGCCACGGTGGCCAAGGACAGTTCCAAGTTTTTAGGAATATAGGGTAGAATAACAGGAAATGCATTTCTAGAGACTTTGTAGCTAGACCTCAGTATCCAGCATGAAATCAAGTATATTTTCATCAACAAGACAACTTTTGCCAAATATATAGAAATGGATGAAATCTACCAAAGACTGCTCAAAGTCACCATTCCCAGTTAGCAAAGATGGGAGGATCTATGCACTTTGATCAAATAAGGGATGAGGTGTGCCATCCAAGTTAGCATGCAGAGAAGTCAAAGTCACGTGAATGATTCACCAACGACCTTCCCCAAAATCGGCATGAAGAATCTGACAAATCATCATCAATTCCTACAATTTTGTATCTTGTTATCTAGTTAGTTAGATTTATAATCCACCATGTCCTGATCATTAATGATAGGGTTGTTTGTAATTTTTGTTATAAATACTTCAAACTTTGAAGTACTGAGGGTTGATGTTTACGCCCTAGCAAGTTGTAAGCACTGTAATTTTTCTCAAGAGATCTACCAGTAATAAAAAGGGATGTTTCACAGGATTCTTGCATGTTAACTGTTGGTGATGTTTACTCTTCTTCGTTGAATGTTTATCTCTCTTAGTAATAATCTTGTTTTCTAAATCTGGTCATTTAAAAGGAGTTAAAGTTGCAGAATTTATCTTTGTATACTCTGTTTCTGGATTTTAAAGATCTAAGTGTTTGTCTTTTGATGTTATAATAAAGAAATTCTTAATTGCTTCTTTATTCTAATTGATTATCTCACCTTTTCTGTTGTCCATCATTTTAATTCTAAAGAATCCAATAGTTGCATTATCCTGCCCTGTGAAAATACCTTTTAAAATATGTTCTTTGGTTTCAAACTTTATAAAACAGAACCCATAGCCCAATGGATGTGTAAATCACATTTCAGCCGATCTATAAAACAAATCACACAGTCTTATTTATTTAACTAGCCTAATATCTGAAACCTGAAACATAGCTAAATCTTACAGAGAGATCCCTCTTTGAAACTGGCACGACTAGATCCCAGTTTCGAAGTGGTTGGATAAAGTTACCTCTGATAAATTTCTTCTACCTCCCGACAACCTATGGGAATTTACAGAGCGTTAACATGTACTATAAGTCAAAGAGGATGCAAAAGAAAGTATTTAAATAATAAAGTTAATGGAGAACTTACTAATTATGGAAAGTGGCTAAGTTAACTGGACAAATGGTTATAAATGGGTTAACCCTAAAATAAGGAAAGTGGGTTAATATGGTTAGAAGGTAACCCCTTGAGGAAGCTACATAAAAGTATAAATAAAAGGCAAGGGTCTCTCATTGAAAGCACACTTGAATATCATTGAATATCTATTTGTGTGAAAGGTTATTTGGGAAGGTATTATTGATAGAGAAAAAGTATGGCAAGAAAACTGCGACAGAAAAAGTACGGAAAGAAAAGTGCAGCAGAAAAACTGTTGTAAGAAAATTGCGGCAGAAAAAGTGCGACAGAAAAAGTGCGGTAGAAAAATCGCAACAGGAAAACTGTGATAGAAAAAGTGCGGGAAGAAAATCGCAGCCAGAAAAGTGTGGTAGGAAAATAGTGGCAAGAAACGTGCAGTAGAAAAAGTGCGGCAAGAAAATCGCGTCAGAAAACGTGCAGCATAAAAAATGTGGCAAGAAAATCGTGGCAAAAAAATCATGGTATAAGAAGTGCGACAGAAGAACCGCGGCAGAAAAAATGCACCAACAGAACACTACAAGAAGAAAAAGGTATGGTTTTCATATGTGTAGTGTTGAACTTATAAATCTAGTTGAGGGTTTTCCTTGTAAATTTGTTGGATGCCCTCTTGGAAGTTTAGGGCTTGTTGTAGAATGGTTTTGAGGCAAATCTATTGAAGTATATTGTCAGTGCACTTGGTTTGATTTATTGGCATATCGTGTGGTGCATTGTGAGAGATAGTTGTCAGTGGTATTGGTATATGATTGGCTTATGAATGATACATCCTTGAGGCTACATAAAAGCGAGGTTATGGCACATGGTTTGATGTAAGGTTTTATGGTATTTGGTTATGGATAACATGATGTATTGCTTGAGAAATTTTGATGGTTATATTGGTATATGTATTTGGTATATGGTTGAGGTACATGTTGAGTACATGGTTGAGACAAGTAGCTGATGAGTTGTCACATACATGAGGTGTATAGTTGATGATGTTGGTACATCTTGATGATTCATAGTGTATGTGTATTTGATGCAGGATTGGTACATATTTGGTGCATGGTTGATGCACTCGTTGATGGTATACGTTGGTTCATGGTTGATTCACTTGTTTATGGTACAGGTTGATTACAGGTTGTTTGGACATGTTATTGTGACAGGTTATTTGTATAGGGTTGGTGCATGGTTGATGCATTTTTTTATGGTACATGTTGAGGTACAGGTTGATGTATGGTACATGTTGGCATAGGTTATTGGTACAGGTTGTTACAGGTTGATTACAAGTTGATTGGTATAGGTTTACAACAATATATCTCACAGTGATAGTGTGACAATGGTACCATCATTATATTTCTATGTCATGGCGGTTGGACGGGTCACGGACAGGTGATTGTAGACACCTTTCAGTTTTAGCGGAAGAACATAGGGGTTTGTAGCCTCCTTCTAGTTGTAGCCAGAGAATTGGGGAGTTGGAGCTTCCCTCAGGTTATAGCCTGAGAAACTAGGGGGTTGTAGCCTCCTTCTAGTTGTATCCAGAGAATTGGGGAGTTAAAGCTTCCTTCAAGTTGTAGCCTGAGAAACTAGGGGGTTGGATCCTCCTTCCAATTGCAACTGGAAAACAAAGGAAGTTGGTGCTTCCAATGAATGTAATTCTTAAATACATATAAGAAAAATCACTTCATGGTTTTCTCCCTCTTTGGATTTCCACGTAAAACACTGGTGTACTGTGTATGTGTGTGATTACTCATTTTTTCATTATTTATTTACTCTACAACTATTGGATGATAATACTACATTGATAGAACACTTGCATTTTATGGATAAAAGTATAAAATTTCTCTACTACCGATTCACGCCCCCTCTTAGTAATCCAACAATTGGTATCAGAGCAAGTTCCTTCAGGAAACAGTTTAACCACTAGAAGGAGATCATGGATTATTCTGAGAATGGAGTACCAATGTTTAATGTTCAGAATGGTTTAAAGTATGAGATGTGGAGCAGAAGGACGAAATTATTTTTACAGGCACAGGGACATTATATTTGGCTATCAGTTGTTACATGATATGATAGTTCAAAAAGGGGAAAGATTGCATCCAAGAAGGAATTGAATAAGAATAACAAAATATCAATGGATTTCATTTGGGAAGGATTACCAAATACGGTAAGAGAAAAGGTTGGTAAATTTTCATCAGCCAAAGAACTTTGGGATAAGTTACATGAAATATATTCTTCACCCATTGCAGATTCAGAAAATGCCAAAGAATATGCACACACATATCAAGAAGAATTATGTTCACCATGTCAAACAAATTCAGAAGATGAAGACTACATAATCACTAGAGGTATGTTGTTTTGCTTTAATTGTGAAAAACACGGACATCTTGAAATAGAATGCCATGAAGGAAATGAGACAGAAAAACTAATTGAAAAGGAAGACAATTATGAAGCAAAATTGATTAGTTCTTTAGATGAACTAAGAGAAGAAAACAAGTCACTCAAGAAAAAAATGATGAAACAAAAGGAAAGTGCTCACATTTTTGAAGAAGCCCAATAGGTCATCAAGAACTTAAGAACTCAGCTAGAAGAAGCTAGAAAGATCGAAGAAAATCTTGAATATCAAAAGAAGTAATTGGAAGCCAACATAGAAGCAAAAAAGGAAGAAGCAGAAATGAGAGAGAAGATATTGGCATATCATCTTAAGGAAAGAACTAACGATCTAAACCAGCTTGAGGCAGAGTTTGTTCAAGAAGAGAAAGGACTTGTAGAAGAAATAATCACATTAAAAATTCATCCTAAAGAAGCGAAAAGAATAGAAGAAGTTATGAAGTCTCAGATAATGAAGAAAGATGAAGAGGTTGAGAATATTGAACAAGAAGTTTCCACATTGAGAAGTAAAATCGTCAATCTCAACAAGAACGTTGAAGAGACAGAAACATCCACATTAGTTATGGAGAATGAAGAGAAGCACTCTAGGTTGCTAGAAAATAAGAATGAAGAAAATAAAAAGAGTTATGTAGAAGTACTCAAAGGAAGGAATCATGGTCAACCAGAATCGAAGAAAACTATTGAAGATACATTTTCAAGAAGACCATCCATGTTCAAGCCACAAAGAAGCTTCAATCATGATCATGATCAGTCAAGGAAAAAATTCAGAAGGACTACGCCACAAAGAAGATCATTCACTCCCAGGTATGCAAATTTATTTCCTGGTCATT
>SNQJ01S0032296.1:130035-150762 GCA_010110895.2 Picea sitchensis
AATTAAAGGAAGAAGAAAATGAATCAATGGAACAACTTTATGAAGAAGAAGCAGAAGATGAAGAAGAAGTCTACATCGAACAACCAGAAGGATTTTAGTTGTCAAAGAATGTAGATTACATGTGAAAATTGAAGAAGGCCTTGTATGGTCTAAAACAAGCTCCTAGAGCATGGTACTCTAGACTAGATAAATATCTACAGCAGGAAGGGTTCAAAAAAGGAAGTGTCGACCACAACCTCTACATCAAGGATATGCAGAATGAATTTGAAATTTCATTACTTGGAGAGCTATCCTTCTTTCTGGGTCTTCAGATACGTCAAATCAACCAAGGAATTTTTATTTCTCAAACTAAGTATATCGGAGAAATGCTATAGAGGTTCAGAATGGAAGATTGCCAACTAGTTACCACTCCTATGCAAACTAGTTGCAAGTTGAAAAAATATGATTATTCAAAGTCTACAGACCAGAGGAAATACATGTCAATGATTGGTAGCTTACTATATGTGAGAACATCTGGACCATATGTAATGCAGGCAGTTGGACATGTAGCACGATTTCAAGAAACACCAAAGGAATCGCATGTCATAGCAGTGAAGAGGATTTTCAAATATCTCAAAGGAACATAAGAGTTTGGATTATGGTATCCAAAAGGAAAGGATCTATCACTTATTGCCTACACAGATGCAGATTGGGCAGTTTGCATTGATGATCGACGAAGTACCAGTGGAGCAACGTTTTACTTGGGTGATTGTTTAGTATCATGGCTAAGAAAGAAACAATCATCAATATCCTTGTCTACAACCGAACCATAATATTTTGCAGCAACAACATGTTGTACACAGGTTCTATGGATGAAACAAACTCTGAAAGATATACAAGTTGAGTATGATGAGCCCAATCCAATATATTGTGATAATACAAGCACCATCATTATCTCAAAGAACCCGGTGGTGCACTCCAAGACGAAGCACATTCCAATCAAGTATCACTTTCTACAAGAACAGGTTGCAGAGAAGAATGTCAGAGTTGAATATGTGGGCACAAAAGAACAAGTGGCATACACCTTTACAAAATCGCTTCCATGGGAATCCTTTGAGTATCTTCGCCAGATACTCGGACATGACAGTTCAGGTCAGGAGATCAGTTTCAAGAAGAGTTCAGTCAAGGGGAGTATCGCCAAGGACAATTCAGTTAGGGGGAGTAGCCCAAGATGGAAAGATACCTTTGCCATTGATGACAAAATAGGGGAGATTTATCAAATGCAGAGCATAGAGGCATGGTTCTAGGGGGAGCGATGGTCACAGGAAGAGAATGAGTGATATGAATTCAGTATTGCATGACATGAATTTAGTATTGCATCAGAGTGTTGTCATCAATTCCAAAGGGGGAGATTATTGATTAATTTGGTTGGTTGTAATTGATTCCATCCCTTGAAGAAAGTTCGGTAGTGAATTATAGTAGCACAAAGGTTTGGGTAATGGACCCAAGTTTGTTTTATGGATAATGGTATAAGTTTTGATATATTCGCAGGTAAAACTAGTCTAGATGGATAGTACATGTCATGCCATTTCCGATGGTATGTGGAACATCACATAACTCTTCACGGTTAGAGAGTTATGGCCATGTGAAGTTGGAGAACCCTCATGAGTCATCTAGAATCCCAATAGTTCAAAGTAGTCAAAGTGTTTGCAAAGAAGAAATTATTTAAATATAAAAGTGAAGTGGTGAGTATACTATAAGTCAAAGAGGATGCAAAATAAATTATTTAAATAATAAATTTAATGGAGAAATTACTAACTATGGAAAGTGGTTAAGTTAAGTGGACAAGTGGTTATAAGTGGGTTAACCCTAAAATAAGGAAAGTGGGTTAAGATGGTTAGAAGGTAACCCCTTGAGGAAGCTACATAAAAGAATAAATAAGAGGCAAGGATCTCTCATTCAAAACAGACTTGAATATCATTGAATATATATATTTGTGTGAAAGGTTATTTGGGCAGGTATTATTGATAGAGAAAAAGTGCGGCAAAAAAAGTGTGGTAGGAAAACTGTGGCAAAAAGGGTGCGGCAGGAAAACCGCGGAAAGAAAAGTGTAGAAGAAAAAGTGCGGCAGAAAAATAGTGGCAGGAAATTTGCGACAGAAAAAGTGTGGCAGGAAAAGTGTAGTAGAAAAAGTGCGGCAAGAAAAGCGTGACAGGAAAAGTGCAGCAGAAAAAGTACGGCAGGAAAATCGTGGCAAGAAAAGTGCGGAAAAAAAAGTGTGACAGGAAAATCACGGCATAAAAAGTGCGGCAGAAAAACCGTGGCAAAAAAATTGCAGTAGGAAAATCGTGGAAGAAAAATCACAGCAGAAAAAGTGCGGCAGAAAAATCACGACAGAAAAAGTGCGGCAGCAGAATGCTACAAGAAGAAAAAGGTATGGTTTTCATATGTGTAGTGTTAAACTTATGAATCTAGTTGAGGGTTTTCCTTGTAAATCTATTGGATTCCCTCTTGGATGTTTAGGGCTTGTTGTAGAATGGTTTTGAGGCAGATCTATTGAAGTATGTTGTTAGTGAACTTAGTTTGATTTATTGGCATATCTTGTGGTGCATTGTGAGAGACACTTGTTAGTGGTATTGGTATATGATTGGCTTATGAATGATACATCGTTGAGGCTACATAAAAGTGAGGTTATGGCACATGGTTTTATGTAAGGGTTTATGGTATTTAGTTATGGATAGCATGATGTATTGCTAGAAAAATTTTGATGGTTATACTGGTATATGTATTTGGTATATGGTTGAGGTACATGTTGGCTACATGGTTGAGACAAGTAGTTGATGCGTTGGCACATACATGAGGTGTATAGTTGATGATGTTGGTACATATTTATGATTCATAGGGTATGTGTATTTTATGCATGATTGGTACATATTTGGTGCATGGTTGATGCACTCGTTGATGGTACATATTGAGGTACAGGTTGGTGCATGGTTGATGCACTTGTTTATGGTACTGGTTGATTACAATTTGTTTGAACAGGTTATTGTGACAGGTTATTTGTACAGGTTTGGTGCATGGTTGACGCATTTGTTTATGGTACAGGTTGAGGTAGAGGTTGATGTAAGGCACATGTTGGAACAGGTTGTTACAGGTTGATTACAGGTTGATTGGTACAGGTTTACATCAGTATATCTCATAGTGATAGTGTGACAGTGGTTCCATCATTCTACTTCTATGTCAGGGCAGTTGGATGGGGAAAGGACAAGTGGTTGTAGCCACCTTCCAGTTTTAGTCAGAGAATATAAGGGTTTGTATCTTCCTTCTGGTTGTATCCAGAGAATTGGGGAGTTGGAGCTTCCCTCAGGTTGTAGACTGAGAAACTAGGGGGTTGTAGCCTCCTTCTGGATATACCCAGAGAATTGGGGAGTTGGAGTTTCCTTCAGGTTGTAGCCTGAGAAACTAGGGGGTTGGAGCCTCCTTCCAGTTGCAGCTAGAAAAGAAAGGAAGTTGGTGCTTCCAATGATGTAATTCTTAAAGACATATAAGAAAAATCATTATGTGGCTTTATCCCGCTTTAGGTTTCAACGTAAAACACTGGTGTACTATGTATGTGTGTGATTACTCATTTGTTCATTTTTTATTTACTCTACAAATATTGGATGATAATGCTACATTAATATAACACTTTCATTTTATGGAGAAAAGGATCAAATTTTTTTATTACTGATTCACCCCCCCTCTAAGTAATCCAACAAATACAATCTCATTAAGTTAGGTAAACATGGGTTTGCATGGCTATAAGGAAACTAGAAACATAAGGCTACATCTCTTTGATATTCTTTTCCTCCATCCCAAGGCTCTCCTTAATACTCCCTTTTGATAGTTGGAGTCGTTATGAATGAGCTATAGGAGGCTGAGAACCTAGGGAATTTGTCAACTCCACCCGGAATGTCAAGATTTATTATTTTTTTGAGCCAATTAAACATGTGCATGGGTTGATGACTATCAAGGAGCATATGTACACGATATGTTTTAAGGAGATTCATGTACATCTAGAAAAATGGTATTTTTAATATGTTTTTAGGGAGGAAAAGGGGTATTTTCCCCTTGCAAACAAGGAAAAGGATGTAACTGAGGCCAATGAGTCGTCATGGGCATATATGGTGTCAAATGATGTTATAATAGATTCCCCCTAATGTGTGAGGTTAGAAGAGAAATGGATGGTAGAAATACATTACAAATATCCATGATATTGTGGAGGGGACATTGGGAAGGAATAGTTGAATTCAAGTCCAGAAACAATACCTACAAAAAAAACAAGATACCCTCTACTTAAGTCGGACATTCCCATGCTTGATTGTGATGTAACCATGGCTTCCAAATCAAGTACAATGTGGATCGATGAGTAAGGAATGCATAATTGATGTTCATAGCCACAAAAGCTATACATAGTGGATCCATGTGATATATAGAAGTAGCAATCATGGCCATGAGAAAATACAAAGGCGATCCATGCAAACATGTATATCATAGCCACGAATTGACACATAGTGGAGCTATGTCTTAGAATCAAAATAGAGGATATCTAGAACCAACAGAGTGAACTAAATTGATCCTCTACAAGTACCAATGTCAAACATAGTGGTACACTCAAAGTCAGTTAGGATAAAAAAATATGTGATGCTCATACTTCACCTGAAGTCTTCATAATAATCCGTCGTGGTATGAGTCTAAACTATGTGAATAAATGTGTTGGATTCGAATAGAGTGAGACACTATTTGATTATCAACCATTGAGGTATACCATGAACAAACGTGACACGACCCATCGATAATGATAATGGGCGTCAAGGTAGCTAGTACAATATAGCAAGTGTGAATAAATGAGTTGATGTCGAACACCTGATAGAATATATTAAGCAGGGGACATTGACATATTCCCACTTTCAATAGTGAGGGAACCCACCACTAATGATTGCAATCCCTAAGGTACTAACAATAACCATATATCCTTGTCCCAGAGTAAGATGTGTTGTCGTCGATAGGAAGAGATCTGATGGAATGCATTAAGGCATCCGCCATCATACAACAGAAGGGGTAGCAGAAGGCCAAAGATTTGGAAGGACTCACACGAAAATATTGAAAGGACCAAACTATGGTATGACTTTGACATGCACCATATGTAATAGCACACGGTAGAGACTCTCTAAAAAGTATCCAATGATGGAGACTACTAACAAAGAAGAGGAATCCACCAATGGGGTAAAATGAAAACTACGGTATTGCATGAATCCCTATGTGTGATAATGGTTGTTGAAATAAAAAAAAATGGAAATCGCTCAATAAACAACCAATAATGGTTTTTCATATATTGAGTGCAAGGCTACCTATCAATGATGTAGATAGGCCTAGGGTGTGACTCTAGGCCATACTATTAGAGCAATGTTTTGTAGTCGATAAAAGAAAATCCGCTTGCAAGAAGTCAATGAGGGTATTCTATACTATCACAAGTGAGAGACAAATATATTTGTGATACTGAGCAATCATTTACTGACATGGGAAGGTTGACTTGAAAATTCAAATGTTTTTGTAGAATGGATGACACAAGTAAACTTCCCTTGAATAGAGATGTGACACAAAATGTGACTTATGAAACATGGATTATAAACTATAATATGTTTGTGACAAAATATGCATCAACAAATGCTCCATATGAATAGAAGAATAACCAACCAAGGGATATTTTTTTCAAAAATGAGAAAAAGGGCCTCCTAAATCCCTACTAAACCCAATAATGAAATGACGACTCATAAGATTGTGTTCTATTCAAGGGAGACACAAGTAGCTACCATATATAAAATATTTAGACTCGTTCCCATCCTTCATTTTTGTTTTTTTATTTTTTTTGTATTTTTCATATTATAAAGATTGAAAGGGGAATAAAATAATGCTATGATACAGTGGAGGAAACAAGTTTCATGAGCAAGCAAACTAGTTCCAAGTGCAAGGAACATACCTATGCTCAATGCAAGGAAAGCATGTGAAGGATATGGACACTCATGGTAAAGTTTCCTCCGAGGATATAGGTTCCAAGTTGCAATGGATAGTATTGCAAGGATAATAACTTTCTGAGAATGCATATACAATTGGCTATATTAGATCAAGTTGAGTCGACATGCGTCCGAAAAATTGTGATCGTTCAATATGTAATTACAATACAAATTAAGATAGCAAATTTTTATAAGCCACGTGGGTAACTGGCGAGCAATAGATGAGAAGAATATATGAATCTTCAACACAAAGTCATGGAGGGGCTAGACAAGGCTTCCGAGTGTACGAAAAAAATGCAGCATCGGTGCCAAAACTGCTAGTGAGGAGCTAACTAGGACACCCATGAAGAGGTAAGCTCTACCATTCAAAAAATATACACCCATGAAGAGGTAAGCTCTACCATTTGAAAAATATACCTTTAAGTCAAATTGAAGGTATAGTGTCGCAACGAATGGGGTTTATCTTAAGGAAATTATGTGATCAATATGGATAAATGCATAATGAAGGAGGAATTAAACATAACATATATGCCAGTAAATATTACGATACATGTCGAAGAAGTCGAAAAAGTGCAATGAAATATAACAATATTTTTGGAAAAGATACTTCTCAAAGACACGTTCACAAGAAAACATCTCCAAGACCCTTATGTTAGTATAAACAATGTAAAATGTTAAAAGGGGGTACAAATTTAGCCAAAAGGTGAAAAAATAGGTTCAAATAGATGAGAGACACATTTTTACCATGTCATTTCATGTTTTACCATTTGAAGAGAATTGGAAGCCCTTTTAATCCTTCAAACTTTCGAGGCTCGATACAGAGTGTAGAGCTCGGAATTCAACACCACTTGGACCAGGTAAGAGATTACTTCCTCCTCTTTCATTTCATCCATGCATTTTTTGATTTTGATGATTTATTGAGTGTAAAAATATTTTCAATTATCATGCAAAGATGTATGCGACCTTGCTAAACATGAGCCACATATAGATGCTACTATCCTAACTGACATTCACATACATATTTGCAAAACCAAAAATTCAATGATTTAACTCAATAAATGATTGATGTTTGTAGGATGGTGATAGAGTGGAGGGAGAGGGAACATGGAGAAGTTGATAATGAGTTAATGGATGACCCACAAGCTCAACAAGCCCTTCATTGATGTGGAATTTATAAAAAAATTCATTGCAATGGGATTAGAGCACAATGAATATTGGTTGAAACTCTGATTGATTACTCAAAAACTGAAGAAGATGCTTTTATGATTAGGGGGAAATCACTAAGAATCAAAACGAAGGACATATATTTCCTTATCAAGCTACCTTATTGAGGGGATGTGGTGAAATAAGGCAGATAAAATACATTGGTTTTAAAAATCATTGTGTTGATGATTTATCAAATTGCGGGATATGCCTCATTACATCAAGAATCAAGGACAATAATGTATTATGCACGAGAATTCTTGAGGCCTACACAATATGATTGGAGTACCACACTTCTAAGATGCATGAAGTCCCTGTTAATAGGATACAAGCATGGAAAAATGAAGAACTTCGACTTTGGAAGCCTCTTGGGTTTCTTTTTCTTTGACATAGTACCCATGATGAGTCCAAAAGTGGACATCAATTCACATTTTTTTAGAGATGGCGCAATGGACCGGTGGACCAAGGTACTTCATAGGAAGGGGAGAGCACATCTAGGTTATCTATGGGATGATGCATTATTTGATTGGTGGGAGTGACAAGTGGTTGCGATTGAGGATTATCCTTATGCATGGATCGAATATCGTAATGAACCATAGATGGCTAGCCCTCCTAATAGTGCCTATGGAGATATCGGTAAACAATGTTTTTCCTTTTAACTTATTTCATTTTTATATTTTTATGATTAAAAAAAGAAAAAACAATTGTGTGGATCAACATAATAATATGATTTTTTGATCATATAGATGTGGGACCGAGGAGTCCTGATGGATTTCCTATACATGTTTGATGTGGTTGTGATGGCCAACCATGTTGATATTTTGATTGAGTATTAGATAACATCCAGAGGAATCTATATAGATTGGTGCACACGATACCAAGAGACATGTCGAAGATTTGTCGGAGCACATGCAACATGTAGTTGGACTCTGGAGTACCATGGGCTTGGGTGAGGCTCTTTTGGCATCTAGCCAATGCCATTTTCTATTATGAGAGACATGTTGAGGGAAGGATATGGCCCTCAAGACCATGATTTAGAGATCATGTATATTTTTTGTATTCTCGGTCCATATAGAGGACAATCGAGGAGAAAATCATTTTTTGGAACATAATCCACTTTTGTACTTGATGAACTGTGATAAGGACATATATATACATATGATAATTTTGTCTTAGTTCTAATGTGCATATGATTTGATTATATACAAACACAATTTTTGTGTGCTTTTGTTTCAACGTGAATGATATAGATTCCAATCTAACACGTAGTTAGCAAATGCATCACTTAAAGAATTATAAATTCTTGGAACATGGACATAAGTAATATGATCAAAAAAATTCTCCAAAAAACGTACCAATAGGAAACGATGATGTAGCATAGTTTTGAAAACACGATATTCGACATTCATCTAGGATATACTACCAACTGAGTGTCTAAACAAAATTATAAGGAACAAATGTGATTCTCAATGGAATCATGAAGAAGTTTGATAAAAATTCTATGCTTGGCCACCTTATTGGTGGAAGGATCAAGACAAGCACATCCTTAGGAAACCAATTGACCCGTGGATGAATCAATCACCCAAGAGGAGAAATCCAAGTTACGAGTGTGACAGATGGCACCATCGACGAATCATACAAATGACAAATAATCATGTGACATATTCCCACTAATAAGAAGTACCATAAGAACCACTAACAAAAATATATATATATGCTACCACTAAATACAACAATGTACAAAATTTACAAGAAGGATGCCTAGGCATGACAACTTAAGCATAATATTTTTTAAGGTAGAGCCCATTTTTGGGATCCGGAAGAACATTCCCTTCAATATATTCAATCTTATAGGATCCTTTTCACATGGAAAGGATCACAATGAATGGGCCATGCCACAATGGATTAAACTTACCTTCCCCCAAGGTGGCTTTGTCTTGGTCATAGACCAACACAAAGTCCCCTTCAGAGAATACTCTTGGGTGCATAGACTTATTATAATTAGCCTTGACATGGTTCGTGTGTGCCTCATTTTCTATATAAAAATCTCGACGTTACTCATCAATATGTTCTAAGTAAACAAAGGTCTCTTCCAATTCAGTCATGTGAAGGAGGATCTCTATACCTAAGTGAAGGGATCTCACATTCAACGATTTGAAAAGGTGAGAAGCCTATTGCAGTTCTGACTGAGGTTCAATATGCCCATGATGTTGGGTATAATATCAAATGCCAATTTGATTTTATCATGTTGACACTTCTTTGAAAAATGGTTTTCGAGGATTTATTAACAGATTCAACCTAACCATTCACCTGGGGATATTAAGGAGACATATTCTCCTACCAAAACCTAGTTTTGATGCTAACTATGACACCATGTAGTTTTGAAAGTGACTACCATGGTCAGTGACAATCTCCTTTGGAATCCCAACCCTATATATAACATGGTTAAATAGGAAAAGCATTGATGTTTCACCAACATTAGAAAACATCGGCATGGCCTCTTTCCACTTCGTAAAATATCTTACAACCACTATGATAGACGGACGCCCCCTAGCCGAAACTGGGTGAGATGACAAAAAATCAAGAGTTGATGTGCACGCATATTTTTACAAAATACTTGGAAAGGGTGACGTTTCTTGACTATGTCCATGCATTTTTTAAAGATTCTTTCCAACCTAGACAAATGACCACCACATGCTCCATTGTGGAAATGATTTAATACCAACTTGTCTTCCTCATGGCTGAGACATCGACGAAGAATTGAATATACCCATCGACAATACAAAGTGTCACCAATAATGATATAGTTTTTTTCCATATGGAAAATTCGTCATCGATCATCTCACAAGAAATGCGAAGGAAACTTCAGAGTCTAGGGATATATGATGATATATTCATACCAACAATTAGATGAAGAGATGAGGAAACTATGCTCAAACTCACCAATAACTACGTCATCCTCCTTCTCTGTTGGAAAGTTAGACATAAGGTCAACGAAGACTAAGAGATTCTTGGATTCGGAAAAAGAAAAATACAAATCAAACTCCCAAATAAAAAAAATCCACTTGTTGTACTACCCTCCAATTATTCACAGAGTCAATAGATATTGAAAAGGATTATCATTAGTGGCAGTGGTCGTCTTGTGCAACAAAATGTAATGTTGAAGATGTTAAACAACATTAAAGGCTACTAACATCAACTTCTCAACATGTGAATACTTTATTTTAGGGCCAACCAAGACACGACTCAGATAGTAGATGACGTGTTCCATTAGCTCATCATCTTCCTTAACTAACACCATGCCGATAGTGTTAATTGTTTACTGTTGTTATTAGGTTATTTCAAAATTCATGAGATTGTAATGTATTTCTGAAAACAACAACATAAAGAGGATAACTGAAAGAAACATAATCACAAGGTACACAACATTTTATCCTGGGAAACCCTCATGAGGAAGAAAACTCAGCAAAAAATTCCTCAATAATAGATTTCCAGTACAATGCCAAGACTAATAACAGAACACCAAAGACAGACCAAGACATATGCACCCTCCTCTTCTCATTCGCTAGCCTTCTTCCTCTTATGCGCAATGCACAAGTGAGTATGATATTATGAGTGAGTGTGTGTTTCAAATGAGCTCCATCCTCACATATAAATACAAGTTATGAGGTGGCGCTAGGGTTGTGACTCTTCACTGGTGGGGCCGAATTTACCTAGGAGTGGCTAAAACTACTTTACAAATACTAGGGTTTGACTTTACAAATATCACCATGAAAATACACAAATACATATTGACCTGACTTGACCAATCCACAAAACGGGATTTGATCTATACAATAATGACTCAAATATAAGTATAATATTCTTTGAAGTTACAATAATTCAACACCCCCCCTTAATGAGAAGGGTGTTCTACTTACATGAATCAATGCAACATAATCAAGAGGAGGAGAGGGAAACATCATCATCAACATCTGGAACACTGACTGGAACATCTATAAATCATCAGAGGTTTTTCTCAACATCACAGTAATATAACTGGAACATCAACATCTATATGTGGAAATAGAATGAGGTAGGTGCATCAACAACAACATATGTGGTACTCTGAAAGACCGTCCTTACCAGACCTTCGAGATCTGCCCAGGAATCATAAGATTCCCTAGGATATATAATCCTAACTGAGCTACCACTACTGACCACAACTGGCATATACATGCACATGTATTCTAACAGACCATCCTTACCATACCTTGGGGATCTTCCTAGGGATGATCAATCCCCTAGTATATAAAATCCTAACTGATCTACCCGCTCTTGGTCAGAATACCATAATATCATAAACATCACTCCCCATTTTTAGGGAGGTCCTTTCAGAATACACCAAACTTTTCTCGGAAGTACTCAAACTTCACATGAGACTGAGGCTTAGTCAACACATCTACAACTTGCTCATTTGTGCCAACATATTGGAGCTTTACAACTCCCTTCTGCACCATGCCACAAATGTAATGATATTGGATCTCTATGTGCTTCATCTTATCATGGAACACTTGGTTCTATGTCATCTTTATGAAACTTTGGTTATCACATAGAATCATGGTAGCTTCCATCTCCAGATCGAGCAGACCTGTATACAACTTCCAAAGCCATGTGGCTTCACAATTGGCAGAATATGTTGTAATGTACTCTTCTTTTGTTGTGCTAAGAGAAATATTGGACTTCTTCCTTATTTTCCATGAAGTCGTGGATGACCCCAAACTGAAACAACATCCTGGAGTGCTCTTTCTTTATGAATCACTTCCAGCCTATTCTGAATCAGTATAACCATACAGTCTAAATTCATGACCTCTAGTATAACAGAGACCAAATCCAATGTACCCTTAAGGTATCTAATCACATGCTTTGCAACTACAAGGTGAACATGTCTGGGCTCGACCAAATACTTTTTCAAGGTATTCAAAACAAAGCATATATCTGGCCTCGTATTCATCAGATAGATCAATGAACCAATAATCTATCTGTATAGAGTATCATTAACTAACTCTGACGAAGTATCAACCAAGAGCCTCAAATTCATTTCCATAGGTGTGGGCATGGATTTACATTCCAACATGTCAAACTTCTTCAATATTTCAACTGCATACTTCCCTTGGTTAAGGAATATATTCTCTAGTCTCTGCCAAACTTCAAGACCTAAGAAATAATGCATCGGGCCTAGGTCTTTCATCTCAAATTCTGCAGCAAGCTTCCTTTTGCAAACTGTGATGATATTTTCTTCTCCTATCAAGAATAAGTAATCCAAATATAGTAGCACTACAACTGGTTCATCATTCATAACCTTGAAGTAAGAATTAGAATCCAATTTACCCTTGGTAAATCTCAATATCGTCAGGAAACTATCAATTCTTCCATACCAAGCTCTTAGAGCTTGCTTCAACTAGTACAGAGCTTTCTTCAACCTACAAACATGAGTTTTTTCTTCAACTTCAAACCCTTGTGGTTGTTCTATGTACACTTCTTCTTCAATAACACCATTTGAGAAAGTTGTTTTCAAATCCATCTTGTGCAACTTCCACTTCATTTTGGCTGCAAGAGGTATGATGGTTCTGATAGAAGTGTATCTTGCTACAAGATCAAATTCTTCTTCATAGTCAATACCTTCCTTTTGAGAAAATCCATGAGCCACAAATCTTGCCTTATATTTTTCAATACTTCCGTCTGTTGCATGTTTTATTTTGTATATCCACTTGGAAGCTACCACATCTTTGTTCTTTGGCTTCAGAAATACTTCCCACACATCATTATTTATAATGTACCGATATTCTTATGTCATGGAATTCATCCATTCTTTCTTCTAAATGACTTCTTCAAAGAAATCAAGCTCCTTATCTACAAAATCACACATCAAGGCCACATAGATGGAGAATGGGTTAGGCTTCATTCTTTGTCTCATAGTTCCTTATGGGGAACCATACTTCTCTGCATCTTGAATAAGTTTAGTATCCCAAGCTCACTTTCTCTTGTGAGAGATCTTCATATGGGGAGGTTCTTGATATTCTATCATATCATGATCTTCTAGAATCTCATCATCAGTGGTAACTACAACTTCCTTAATGGGTTATGAAACTCTGGGAGAAACAAGTTCTTCTTCATACACTTCTTCTAATTGGCATTTCCTTGATCTCTTGAGTGTTGCATCTTCATAAAATGTTATGTCTATGTTGATCTCAATATGATTGTAATCTAGTATGTATGTTATAAAGGCCTTAGAGACCTCAAAATATCCAACAAATACTCCCTTCTTTCTTGAAGGATCCAACTTAGTTCTATTTTCTTTTAGAATGTGTAAAAATACTGGACAACCAAATATTTTGAGATGGCTTACTTCTGGCTTCTTTCTGGTGAACATTACTTCAGGGGTTTTGAATCCAAGTGCACTATGGGATAATCTGTTCTAGACATATACTGATGTTCTTTATACGTCATCCCATAAGAGCATTGGAAGATATTGATCATGAATCATAGTCTTTAGTGCTTCCATAATCATCCTACTCTTTCTTTCTGCTACACCATTTTTTTGAGGATTATAGGGAGTGGTGAGCTCCCTCTTAATCCCAAAATCTCTGCAAAAGCTTCCAAATTCATTTGAAGTGTACTCTCCTCCATTGTCTGACCTGAGTTTCTTGATTTTCCTTTCGGATAGGTTTTCTAACAAGGATTTGAATTCCTTGAACTTTCTAAGTACAATTAATCTTTTGACTTCAAGAAATAAACCCAGGTTTTACAAGAGTAATCATCAATAAATGATACATAGTATGCATACCCTGTTAGAGAGGTTGATGGAATTGGACCACATACATATGAGTGGAGAAGTTCCAAAATTCCTTCTTCTTTATTGTTTCTCTTTGGAAAAGGATTCTTTGTGTTCTTTCCTTGTGCACATCCATTGCATACACCTTCATGATCAACCTTTAGTTATGGTAAACTTGTAACTACCTTTCTCACATATGGTAAGGCTTTGTAGTTTATTGTGAGCTAGCCTTTTATGCCAAAGTTCAGAAGGAATTTCAGAGGAATGAGTCAAGGCTACATCTGACTGACCCTTTAACTTGTAGAAACCACCTTCTTCTATTCCAATAACAATTGCATCTTATATAGTTTTTTCCTTTAGACCACATAATAACTTTACCATCTATGAATGCAACCCTGAAACCTTTCTTATCTAGAGTAGAAATAGAAAGTAAGTTTTTTTTCAAACATGGTAGATAGAGTACATCCTTCATTCTCATCGGAGTTCCTAAATCAAGTTTGTAGGTGGATTCTCCCAATCCTTTTATTGGGTAATGATAATAATCTCCAAGTGAAAATTTATTGGAGGAATTTTTCTCTACAAGACTCGAGAGAGTGTTCTTCTAACATGTCATGTGTTTAGAGGCACCACTATCAATGAGCCAAGTATCCTTCCCAGATGTCACAGATCATGAGAGAGTGGAAAAAAAACATATTCTTCAATCTCTTCTTTAGATAACTTATTCTATGGCTCATCATCTTCAGATGCATGGGCATGATGCATTTTTTTATTTATCCTCTTGTATTCTTCCCTTTTGGCAGGACAATTCTTAGCATTGTGTCCCATCTTATCACAATGATAACATTGGTAGGAGGAGAAATATTTTTTCCTTCTTTCACCTTTATGATATTTATGGAATCTCTTTGGAGAGTGAGACTCTTTATGAAAGTGAGATTCCTTTTGAAAATGAGAATTTCCCTTTCCACCCTTAGCATGAGTACCTAGGGATTCATATTCATCTCTTAATAGAATGAATTCTTAGTTAGCCACTCTTGCTTCTTCTTGAACACATGCTTCCCGTAAACTATCAAATTGGAGTTTCTCTTTTCTTGAACAAATAGTTTGGATGAAGGCATTCCAAGGTCTTATGAGACCATTAAGAGTTGTCATCACGAGTTCATATTCATCTAACTTGTCTCTAATTTCCTCTAATTATTCCTTGAATTGAGAAACCCTAGAGAAATAGTATTGAACTATTTCTCCTTTTTGCATTCTTGTATTCTTGAGTTGGGTTCTCAAGTTCATCTTTCGGTTGGTGTTCCTTCCTTCATAAATTCTGGTTAGGGAATCAAACATATATTTTAGAGTATTCTTAGAAGACACTTGAGGGATTTACTGGTCCTTAATAGAATCTTCAATAATTCTTTTATCCCTAATCATATCCTTCTTGTACTTCTCTTTGTCTTCATCTTCTTCGCGCTCCGATACATTTTCTTTTATGAATTTTGCAAGGTGATTGTTTTCACGAATGAGTCCAATTATGCACTTCCAGGAATGAAAATTTTTCCACACCTTATAACTTGTCAACAAGATTGGTGCTTGTAGACATCTTGACCTGGAGCTAAGAAAATGACCAGAAAAAGAAACTGCTCAGAAAATGAAAATAAACTTACCAAGAGAGGCGTTGGATTGAGGCGAGTTTACTGGAGCAGACTATTTTTTAAAATTCAAAGTTTTACTCCTTGAAAATTGACCTGTGCAATTCTAGATGGGTGCTTCTAGTACTCATTCTAGTTTCTTGGTTTTCTGGTTTTCTAGTATGAGTCAAAAACTAGGGTTTGATTTTTGGGAGAAACCAGCCATTGAAAGGGTTCGCTCAAGCTACCAAAAGATGCATTATGACAATGTGCACTTCCCAAGGTGGTCTTTTGTCAAAAAATCATTTTCAATAAAAAGGCCTAATTTCCTTGTACGACAACAAAAACATATAGATACCTAGTGAAAGATGTTATATTCATCCTAGCTCTGATATCATGTTAATGTTTTACTATTGTTATTAGGTTATTTCCAAATTCATGAGCTTTTAATGTATTTCTAAAAACAACAACATAAAGAGGATCACTAAAATAAACATAATCACAAGGTAGACAACATTTTATCCTAGGAAACCCTCATGGGGAAAAACCCCCATCAAAAACTTCCTCAATAATAGATTTCTAGTACAATGCCAAAACTAAGACCAAAACACCAAAGAGAGACCAAGATAGATGCACCCTCCTCTTCTCCTTCACTAGATTTATTTCTCTTATGCGCAATGCACAAGTGAGTATGAGATTATGAGTGAGTGTATGTTTAAAATGAGCTTCATCCTCATATATAAATACAATTTATGAGGTGGCACTAGGGTTGCGACTCTTCACTAGTGGGGTCGAATTTACCTAGGAGTGGCTAAAACCACTTTACAAATAATAGGGGCCTACTTTACAAATACCACCATGAAAATACACAAATACATATTGACCTGACTTGACCAATCCACAAAAGGGGATTTGATATATACAATAATGACTCAAATATAAGTAGAGTATTATTCGAAGTTACAATAATTCAACAGATAGAAGATTTCATTGCTGCAAGGTACAACAATTTTTTTTATTATAGTCAGGAGGACTAAGAAAAGTGGAAGAAATTAGAGCTTTCTTCAATGCATATTATGAACATTGCATCAATTCATCCCATAGAAAAGGGACTCCCAACTTCAAAAGGCACATAAATCCTTTTGTCATATCAGCATAGTTTGGTATGAAACACCAAAGGAAATTTGCCTTTTCTTGTAAGCTCTGAACTTGATGCACGGTACTTAGGGGAGGAAATTGCAGTATTGACTCAACCTTCAAAGGTTCGACCATGATCCCTTTTGTTGACAGGATAAACCCCAAAGGATTCCCTAAAGTGACGTAAAAAATGCACTTATGAGGATTCAAATGAATTTGATAATGTTGGCACCTTGCAAAAACAAGATAAAGTTGTAACAAATGTTGCGCTCTCTTGTGATAATTAGCAGTAAGATCATCTAGATAAGTCTCCACTATGTGTTTGAGATCATGGAAAGAAAACATCTTGGCACAATGAAAAATAGCTCCATAATTTTTAATCCCAAAGTGTATTTTCTTGTATGAAAAGGTTCCCCAAGGACAAATAAAAGTAGTCTTGTGTTGGTCCTTGGGCCAGATTTGTATCTAGTTATAGCTAGAAAAATTGTCCATGAAAAAGAAAATTTCACTTCCTTCTCATTCATCAAGTATTTGATCGATAAATGATGTAGGAAAGTTATCTTTAGGACAATATTTATTTAAATCTGATAAATCCATGCAAACTCGAATGGTACCCTATTTCTTGTCAACCGAAATGGGTTTAGATACCCATTTTGTCAATGGGACTAGATAGGTGAAGCCTATATTAAGAAGTTTTTATACCTCATCCTTAATTGTTGTTTCTTTCCTAGGTTTTACTGGTCACAAGGTTTTTCAAACTGGTTTATCATTCACATAATTCCAATCTCATGTTTGACAATCCAAGGATATATTCCCAGCCTTTCCTCATAATACCAGGTGAAAACGTCACAAAACTCATTAAAAATGGTTGTGTATGAATGAACTTCTTCTGGAGAATAGGACACCCCAATAAAAAAAAATCCACGACATCATGGGTCTTATATATATTTATCAGGATAGTCTCCAAAATATTTTCCTTGTTCCCCTCGACATATATGTCGTGAGTTTCCAAAGGGTTCATTAGATGATCAACATTTCCAAACATGGTTGATCAAAATTATCCTTTCTCTACATGACTCAACTCAGGAAGGAAATAATACCTATGATGTAAGTCTTCCCAAGGTTGTTCAAGACTTTTCATCACCTCTACGATCGCCTCATCTGTAGCGAGGACGATGTCTAAGCAATCGTGAGAGTTGGAAGAATTAAGAGCCCATACAAGCTCTAAAATGGGATCCACTTGCTCCATGAAGGAAAGAGATAAATATTCATTTGTAGTAGTTGGTTGAATGTATTTATAAGTTATATATCCTACAAAAAATGGAATTCCGATATGTTCCAATTTGTCCCCCCAAATTCGACGGGGGAGGTAGAGTCCACGGATCTTGAAAGTAATAAATTTGAAACGATTTAACTTGGAAGATATTAGCCTTTACTGTAGATTGTTCAAGAACATTCAGAATGAAATGAACGTCTAATGATGGTGTTGGAAAATTGGAAGTACCCATCAGGGAAGGATACATCCCGACACCCAAATTCGCATGTGCCTGCTACGAATTCTCAATCAAAGGAATCACAAATACTAGTGATGTTGCAGGATCTGTGTAAAATACTGAAAAATTACCAACCATGAAAATTCTTCGTTTGTGAGGGAAACATAACACTCATAAAACTAAGGAAACTATGGTTTTCATTGCGTATGTCCATATTCTTCCTAAGAGTATATTATAGTCGAGAGGCACATCAACCACTTCTACTTCTACACACATAGTTTTTCCCTCTAATTGGATAGGGAGAGAAGAGATAACCCCATGTGGTCTAAAAAAACAAAAATCAAATGTTGTAAGAAATGTAGGAAACAGAGCTAACTCAAGTGAGATAATATCTCCCCAACATGATAACAACATGACATGTGTCGAAGCTCCTTCATCCACCACAATGCAAAAAATATTTTTTGAACATGACTTTATGGTGTAAGCAACTACAATCTGAAATGCAACATGATATGGAAGGCGAGGTTTGACGTTAGAAGTGTTAAACATGATGGAAAGTGAGTTAGAGGATTCATAAGCCCCTAAAGTAGACAACAATGAATTTTGTTACGATGGGAAACTCTGGAGAACTTCTAGTGCGGACATAGCATAAGGTGTTTGGACCAAATATTCAACAATAGAATAATTTTGAGCCACTCAAGTGTTTGGATTGTGAGATGTTCATTTAAACACACCTTTCAATATGCGAGGAATTGGTTCTAATTTGGTTTCTCTATATGGAGAGAGTTTGATAGTTCTAGTAACTCCTTATCCTTTTTTGCAGACTCAAGATTCCCATAATCATGAGCTCTGGTTTGCAAATTAAGATCTTACTTCATCATATATACATTTGATGCTTCAGACTCCAACGTGGGTGTACCCTAATTTCCCCCATCCATATTAGGTATCAAGGATGTTCCCTACGTTACGTTTTGACCTTGCGTAAATGGGTTAGTCAAAACAGTGGGTTGGTTTTGCATCAAAAAGCACTGGGGTTCCTCTAGTTTGGGGCAGAGGTTAGTGACGTGGTGTTCTTTGAAAATCTTGCAAGGAAGATTTACCTTCCTCTTTTCGTTCTTTGCCCCCTCAAAATTGTTGATATATTTTTTATCGTTTCCCCCACTACCTTTATTTCGTTTTCTTTTCTTTTTTCCTCTAAGTTGTTGAGGACCCCATGGAGTCGTTGACTACACACTATGTACATCTGATGACTGGGAAGTGGCATTGGTCAAACCAAGGGCCTAAACGGTTGTATTTTATTGAATAGACAATTGTTGCATATGATTAGAAATCATATTTTTATCTTTTCTTTGTGATGAACCAGCAATACCATCCACATGTTGTCCTTTTTTTGGTTTCATAAGAGTCGACTATGGTGCATATGGAATTATCTCATAGAGCATGACTGGGCGAGAGTCAATGAGCTCTAATTTTTGCGCTCTAAATATCTCTTGTTCCTCCATAAATACTCTTGAGGTTGTGTTGTCCTTAGAAATATAAGGAAGTAATGGCTTTAGGAACGATTATAAAATAAATTCGGGAGTAGTTGTGGCCCTAATCAAACTCTTCCATCTCCTTCATTCCTGAATGTCATAAAAAATGTGATTGGATTTGTTTTGTTCCATCATCATATCAAATAGGGAATTGGAAATTATTGAGAAAGACCATGGCCAAATCACCAAATTTTCTGAAGTTTGACCCCTCCAACTCTATATACCATTTAGCAATGCTCCCAGTGGGGGTGTATTTGAATAACTGTAATCGAATAGAGTCATCATTAAACGAGTTAGAAGAAGACTACAAATTAAATGTCGTTACATGATATCTAGGGTCTTCACCATTATTACCTTCAAATTTTGGTATATCATAAGGTAGTTTGGTCAGGACCGAAGGCCAACCATGGTTATGACGAATCATATTGTTCATTAACTTAGACAAATCTAGAAAATGAAGGGTTTCTAGAAAAGGTATCCTAGGCTGTGACATCGAGGCAGGAACCACATGATTAACAAATATCAACTGATTGGAAACCTGAAAAGATGTTCCTAGATTGAAATTGGAACCAGGTTCCCAGGAAGAGTTCACAAACTAACCTATATTTTGATAAAAAACTAGATTTTGGAACCAATGAAGTGGAAACATCTACTTGTCTTCTCTCTAGCATTCTAAAAAAGGATTAGATCCCAATGACATACCATGTGAGGGACTAAACCCTGACATGGGATTCCACTAAGGATGGAAAGGGTTTCTCCTGTTGGTATAGTAGATGGTGTTAGAAAAACAAGACCGTGGAGCAATAAAATAAAACAAATGCGGAAACAAAACACAGAAGATACACAATACAAGAGAGACACAGATTTACGTGGTTCACCCAGTGTGGGCTACATCCACCA
>SNQJ01S0032297.1:8361-19094 GCA_010110895.2 Picea sitchensis
ATATATATATATATATCACGTCAATATAAAAAAATAATTATTTTTTATCAAACTATGAAATAAAATATAAAATTATTATAATAAATCTTTGAAATGACTAATTAAACCAATAAAAAATATTAAATATTTTGTTTCTCATATGAAAAGTTGTAACGTACTAGGAATGAAATGATATGAGAATTGCTCCATTTCCTTATTTTTTTTTAAATATAATAAAAAAAACTTTTCATCGATATATATATTTTTATTTTTTTATTGATTTTTAAAAATTAAATTATGTAATAAAATACAAAATTATTATAATAAATCTTCTAACATTGAAATGACTAAGTAAGCCAATAAAAAATTTTAATGGCTGCTTGTGATGTAAATGATTTATATCTCTAATATAAATCGAGTTAATTTCTCGTGGAAAAAAAAGTATGTTGTTTCTCATATATTAAGTATCTTGTTTCTCATATGAAAAGTTGTAAGGTACTAGGAATGAAATGAGGACTTCTCCATACCCCGATTATTAGATTGATATATATTTTGAATTAAATTACATCAAATATATTTTATTTTATAAAATATATTGTATTTCTCTATATTTTGATTATTAAATTGATGTATATTTTGAATTAAATTAAATTAAATATATTTGATGATATGATGATGGTTAATGTTGATTAAGACAAAAATTGGTTTATTGAACCTTAAGAAAAGCAAGAGATTAGTTAGATTTCTTTAAAAAGTTATTTAGATGCTTGACCAATATTAAGAGAAGTGTTCCAAGATCACTAAAGTTTTCATGACTTAGAAGATTAGAAAGGTCAGTATTGTAGTGCTTTTCATATTCAACTCTCTTTGTGTCACAAATGTTGCAGATTCTTTCTTGCCATGGTGGTTTGAGGATTCTCTTCTTTACCTGAGTCAAAACAAAGAGATACATTTGATCTTCAAGGTTAGGGCTAACCACCTCCTTATAATATCTTAATTTTCATTTGTCCTATAATTGATGCAGGAGCATCGCCTTCAAAGTCAAAGACGCAAGCGTGGAGGCACATATATGACATCTCAGCATGACATAGTTTCAAATCAACATTTAACTCAAAAATAAATCAAGTTGTTGAGATATTTTTGGAAACAACATTTTTAAATATGTCGTGTTTGTAAAGTCGTATAGGACTATAAGGAGTTGCAAATATAGAGTGTTGGCTCTTATCTGGCAACAAATGTTAGTTATTGTAATAGGACAAAGTAGGTAACTGCTATGACTTGATAGGATAGGTTGCAGACAAGACGACAAGAGCTCGTGGAGCCAGTCCTTAGATAATTGTTATTGTATTGTAATAGATAGAAGAATGGAGAGTAGAGACAAGGTAAAGTAGAGAAGGATAGATTAGAAGAAAGACGCAGTGAAGAACTGCAATGTTATGTAATTGTTTCATGAATGAATAGAACAGACAGAATTGCCCCAAATCCTTGGACTGTGTTCATTTTAAGGTGTGATTGAATGAATGTTATGTTATGTATGTGTTCTTCAATTTATTTCGTTCATGTATGATTGTTTAAGAGTTGATTGTATGAGTTTGTGACGAAACTGGACAAGTTTCAATTGTTTCTCTTTTGAAACTCTAATGCAAGGTGTGCATCTCGTACGCAAGGAGTGCATCGACAGAGTCTCGGTTTGAATCAGAGGAGTTCAGAGAGAACAAAGGAAACTTAGACCAAGTGCAAGGAGTGCACAACGTCAAGGAGCGACTAAGCGTCGAAGAACCAGAGCAGAAGAACACTAGGAGGGCGAGAAGAATTTCTTTTCAAGAAATCCTTTGAACTGAGTTATCGAAATCCCGAGAAGGCAAGGAGTGCGTGGGAAGTTGAAATCCTCTAAGGATCAAGCTCAGTAGAGATATCTCTTTTCAAAAGTACAGACGAAGTCCAAGAGTTGGATTCGTAGAAGGAGCAAAGGTCGAAACCTTTGAACATTTGGAAAATCTTCTAAGTCAGAAGAAATCAGAAGCTCAGGAGAAGGGTCAACAACATTCGTTGGATTATAGCATAGAGGACCAACAACCATCTGATCAAAACAAGGTGCACGAGCCTTAGCGCTTTGCACACGCAGGAGAGGGAACTTGCCAAAGTTTTGAAGTCCCGAATTAATTTGGGACCGTCCATCGTCAAGGAGGACATGTGGCATAAGATCCGTAACTCCAAAAGTTCGTGGATCAGGAGGAGGTGAAATAGACGAAGTAAATTGAGGTCGTTCATCACCAGGAGGAGAATCTGGGTCATTGAATGTTAGAAGATACGTGTCAGCAGACCGTGAGTTTCAGGAGGAAGCAAAGTTTGAGAATTGAGAAGTCTGAAGCCCGGAGAACCGAAGAGTCGAAGAAAATCTCAATCGCCACATAATCCGAAGTAGATCTCAGTCGTTAGATCGTCCGAAGAAAATCTCAAGCGTCGGATCGTTCGAAGTGAATCTGGACCGTCTGATCCAGAAGAGACGTGGCGTAAATCTGTGGACTCTGGGTAAAGTCCCGAAGTAATTCATAGCTACTATATTAAGGGAGACGTGGCATACATCCGTGCATTCTGGGTAAGATCCCGAAGAAATCCTCAACCGTCATATTCATAGGACATGTGGCATAAATCTGTGGATTTCGGGTAAAAACCCAAAGTAAGCCTCAAGCGTTTGATTCAAGAGGACACGCGGGAGGAATCTGCATACTTCGAGGGGAAGTGAAGTTTGAGATTTGAGATCTCAGAAGTCCGGAGACCCGAAGGAGATCTCGACCGTTGATCGAGAAAGAGGCCACAGGACTATTGATCTAGTTGAAAGGTCAAATTCCCGAAGTAGAGGCAGAGTCGCTGATTGAGAAGGACATGTGTTCGCAGATCATCGAATCTAGAAGATTGACGTATAGAGGAAGAAGAATTTGAGAGTTGAAACTCCCAAAGCCCAGATCACGAAATAAATCACAATCATTGATTTAGGAAGGTTAGATATAATCTGTAGACCATCAGTTCAGAAGCACTGTCAAGATCGTGAGATCGACATTCCCCTCGCATTGCAGGGATCGAAGGTGCACGGAATTTAAAAAGTTGAGGGTAGGCCACAATCCAAATCATAGTTTTGGAAAAAGGACACGTGGAGGTTCGAGGAGAATTGCGGGCCGAAAAGTAGTTTGATTTCAAACCACCTTTGGTCGCACCCGCAATCGTGTGGTCACGTGAGGTCATCGCCCAAGGTCATATCAAGGAGAGGCTTATCAGAAAAGGAGCTAGTGCCTAAAACTCTAAGGTTTTGCAGGTGCGAAGGGGAAGGTCGCGGGTTCCATAAGACTTGCGCTAGAGAGCCGAACGAGCCTGTGTTTAGATAAAGATCAAGACCATCGAGGTTTTAGAGAGTCGTTTGACTCACGAATCGTAGATCCTCGATCGAGAGGTCGTGTATCCCTATGGGGGAGTAGGGGGGTTGAATCAAGTGGTATCAGAGCCGGATATTGAGTTTTTTTGTAGACAACAGACAAAGGATAAAGGAGATAAATTGATATCATTTGTGGTATCAAAAATTTAATTTCTGTTTGTAGGCACCAGAAGGTGACATAGTGGAATCATGCCACCCAGAAGGTGTAGAGTGAATGCATAAATGGAATAAGAAATGAGGCGAATCAGAATGAGACAAGATGCCATGGAAACAACACAAAGAAGAGCACCAAACATTGGAGATATCAGTGAAGCTGAAAGCAAAGAGATAAAGGTCGAAGAAGATGTGGTAGAGGATGTTGTAGAAGACCGCTTATTGAAAGTTGTTTCAAGAATAGGAGCCAGAGAAAAATAGAAGTACCAATGTATGAAGGCAATTTAGAAGTTGAAGAATTGTTGGATTGGGTACGTGTTATGGACAAATATTTCGATTATGAAGATATCAAAGAAGACAAGATGGTGAAGCATGCAATGACAAGACTGAAAGGTTATGTAGTACTATGGTGGGACGAACTGCAAGTCAAACGTAGATGCAAGGGTAAGCAAAAAATTAAAAGATGGTATAGGATGGTAGCCAAGCCAAAAGCCAAATTTATTCCAAAGGATTACCAACTCAATATGTTTATAAGATTGCAGAACCTGAGACATAAAAGCTTATCAGTGAAGGAGTACACTGGGGAATTTTACAGACTGAACATCAGGGTTGGACAGAAAGAAAATGAAGATGAAAAAACAACCAGGTATATCAATGGGTTCAGATATGAAATACAAGAGGAGATCAGCATGATGTCTGTTAGTAAAGTAGAGGATGCTTATCAAGGAGCCTTGAAAGCTGAAGAGAAATTGGCCAGGAAACACAGCCAACGAAACAGAGGATAAAATTCAAGCAGAGGTAATGGAACCAACAAAGAGAAGTTCCAGAAGCTGAAGCATGAAGCTAGTAAACAACATAGTCACCTTGAGAAAGGTGGAAGTTCTAAAGAAGGACAACATGGAGGAAGAATCTCTTTTTCCAGAGGAAGAGAAAGAGCTAGAGGAGGTGAAGTTAGATGTTATGCCTATGGAAAACCAGGACACAAGTCTTGGGAATGTCCCGAGAGAAAGAAATAAGGAGGGGGAGAAGCACACATTGTTGAAGCACATAAGCATGTGGAAGTAGAAGCAACATAAGGAGGAAGGAACCTCATGATGAGGAAAATTATTCTTAAACCAGAGAAGGAGGTAGAGGAACCAGTTCAACGAACAAGTCTGTTCAGAACTGCTTGCAAGATGAAAGACATATTTTGCAAGGTAATAATAGACAGTGGGAGCACTGACAATCTAGTATCCACAGAGATGGTGGAGAAACTGGAGTTGAAGACAACTGCACATCCAAACTCATACAAGGTATCATGGTTGCAGGAAGGAGATCAAGTAATGGTAAGTCAACAATGCCAAATTGAATTTAAAATAGGAGGTTATAGGGATGAAATATTATGTGATGTAATTCCTATGGATGTTTGTCATATTTTATTAAGGAGACCATGACAGTTTGACATAAAATTGATTCATGATGGGAGGAAGAATACTTATACCCTAGAAAGGAATGGTAGGACACACATGTTGTTACCAATAGAAGACAAAGAGAAAAAGAGGGAAGCTAGTTCAAGTATACTTCTCATGAGTGGGAAGGAACTCTTGAATGAAGTCAAGAAGGAGAAAGAAATACAGTTTGATGTAGTGAGGAAGCCTAGAGTTATATTTACAAATACTTATGTGGAAGATTTTCCTAAAGAAATCCAGGAACTGTTAGAAAACTTTGTTGACATAGTAGTGGATGAGTTACCACACTCATTGCCACCCATTAGGAGTATAAGCCATCATATTGACCTTATTCCAGGAGCTAGTTTACCAAACAAAGCAGCTTATAGGTTGACACCTAGAGAGAATGAGGAAGTCAAAAATCAAGTCCAGGAATTGTTGGATAAAGGATTAGTCAGGAAAATCCTAAGCCCATGCGCAGTACCAACTGTGTTAAGTCCAAAGAAGGATGGAGAATGTGTACAGATTCTAGAGCCATCAACAAGATAACCATTAGTTATAGATTCCCTTTACCCATAATGGATGATTTGATGGATTGTTTAAGTGGAGCAAGCTATTTTTCCAAGATAGATTTGAATAGTGGATATCATCAAATAATGATGAGAGAGGGAGATGAATGGAAAACAACATTCAAGACAAATGAAGGTTTGTTTGAATGGTTGGTCATGCCATTTGGGTTGACAAATGCACCAAGCACATTTATGAGATTAATGAATGAAGTATTGAAAGAATTCATAGGCAAATTTGTCATAGTATATCTGGATGGAATACTAATCTTCAGTAAGATAGAGAGAGAACACTTAAAATACCTAACATCAGTAATGGAAAATTTGCAGCAAGAAAAATTGCTGATAAATCTGAAGAAAAGATCTTTTATGAAGAAAGAACTCATATACTTGGGTTTTTTGATCTCTTCCAATGAATTGAAGATGGATCCAGAAAAGGTGAGAGCAATCAAAGAATGACCATCGATAGGAAGTATATTTGAGGTAAGAAGTTTTCATGGGTTAGCAAGTTTTTATAGAAAGTTTATCATAAATTTCAGTGGTATATGTACGCCCATGCTGGACACTATGAAGAAGAAACACAAGTCTTTTAGTTGGGCAGAAGAAGCTGAAATTTTTTTCAAAGTGTTGAAGGAGAAAATCATAGAACAATCAATTTTGATCTTACTAGATTTTGGAAAAACATTTCAAGTGAGATGTGATGCAAGTGGATTAGCTATTGGATCAGTCTTGAGTCAGGATAATAGGCCAGTTGCTTATTTCAGTGACAAGTTGAATGGCACCAAGAAGAAGTATTCCACATATGACAAATAATTTTATGCAGTGATTCAAGCTTTGAAGAAGTGGAGGGCCTATCTAATTCCTAAATAATTTGTCTTGTACAGTGATAATCAAGCTTTGCAGTTTATTACTAGGCAAGAAAACTTGAATCAAAGACATGCTAAATGGGTAGAATTTATGCAAAATTTTACTTTTGTTATTAAACATATTGTTGGAACTGCTAACAAAGTTGCAGATGCTTTGAGCAGGAGGAGTTTAATTGTACATGAATTCCAAGTGGAAACCTTAGGGTTTGAACACCTCAAGGAAATATATCGAGAAGATTCAGATTTTAAGGAAGCTTATGAGGCATGTAAGAATCCTTTTTTGGGAGACATAAGCCCATGGACAAAAGATTTGATCCAAGATGGATTATTATTCAAAGGAAGCCAACTATACATACCAAAATGCTCAATGAGAGATAACTTGTTGAAAGAGAAACACAACGAAGGTTTAGCTGGACATTTTGGTCATGATAAGACATTTGCACAGCTGAGAAATTCGTATTATTGGCCGAGCATGAGGGTAGAGGTGAAAATATTTGTGATCAAATGCATAATTTGTCAGTATGCAAAAGGAAAAAAACATAACACTAGTTGGTATCAACCTTTACCAATCTCAGAAAGGCCGTGGGATGCAATCACTATGGATTTTGTATTGGGATTGCCTAGAACTCAGAAAGGGAGTGATTCCATACTTGTTGCGGTGGACAGATTTTAAAAAATGGCACATTTCATAGCATGCCAGAAGAAAAACAATGCTACACATATAGGCAATTTGTTTTTCAAAGAAGTGGTGAGACTATATGGATTGCCTAGGAGCATAGTCTCAAACAGGGACACCAAATTTGTAGGACACTTTTGGAGGACTTTATGGAAGAGTCCGGGGATAAAATTGTCCTTCAGTTCATCATATCACCCTCAAATAGATGGACAGACTGAAGTAGTAAACAAGAGTCTAGGAAACTTGTTAAGAAGTTTAGTCACTAAGCAAGGTCGTAAATGGGATTAGATTTTGGCACAAGTAGAATTTGCATTTAACAATTCAGTGAATAGGAGCACAGGGAAAAGTCCATTTGAAATTGTGTATGGTATACAACCAAGAGGGATTATAGAGTTGAGAGATCTAAATCAAGATGAGTTCAAAAGTGCTAGAGCAGAGGATTTTGCAACAGAAATGCATAAAATCCATGGCATAATCAGAGAGAAACTACAGGAAAACAACCAGAAATATAAGAACATAGTCGATCAAAAGAGGAGAGAAGTTCAATTTGATGTAGGAGATGAAGTTTTAGCTCATTTGAGAAAATAAAGGTTTCCAAGGGGAACATATAACAAGTTGAAGATGAAGAAGATAGGACCATGCCATATTCTCAGAAAATTCGCAGCCAATGCTTATGAAATTAAGTTGCCAGACAATGTTGGGATATCACTGATATTCAATGTTGCAGACCTGTATCCTTACAAGAGAGATGAGGCAGGAGAATCAAATGATCAGAAATAAGTTCAGTGGGAAGAACAATTTCCCACATTAGAAAAACCTCAGATGGAGAAAATCATTGAACAAAAAGATGGAAAGAAGACCAGGAGGAAGACATATCCTGAATACTTAGTGAAGTGGAAAGATCATCCAGTGGAAGATTCAAGTTGGGTCATTGAACCTGGTATTTTGAAGCATGAAAAAACAGTGCAGGAGCTCATGGACGTGAGTCCATGAATATTTTAACCAGAGGAGTATGATGCAGGAGCATCACCTTCAAAGTCAAAGACGCAAGCGTGGAGGCACATATATGACATCTCAGCATGACAGAGTTTTAAATCAACATTTAACTCATAAATAAATTGAGTTGTTGAGATATTTTTGGAAACAACATTTTTAAATGTGTCATGTTTGTAAAGTCGTATAGGAATGTAAGGAGTTGTAGATATAGAGTGTTGGCTCTTATCTAGAAATAATTGTTAGTTATTGTAATATGACAAAGTAGGTAACCGCTATGACTTGATAGGATAGGTTGCAAACAGGACGACGAGAGCTCGTGGAGCCAGTCCTTAGATAGTTGTTGTTGTATTGTAATAGATAGAAGAATGGAGAGTAGAGACAAGGTAGAGAAGAGAAGAATAGAGTAGAAGAAAGACGCAGTGAAGAACTGCAATGTTATGTAATTGTTTCATGAATGAATAGAACAGACAAAATTGCCCCAAATCCTTGGACTGTGTTCATTTTAAGGTGTGATTGAATGAATGTTCAATTTATTTCGTTCATGTATGATTGTTTAAGAGTTGATTGTATGAGTTCGTGACGAAACTGGACAAGTTTCAATTATTTCTCTTCTGAAACTCATATACAAGGTGTGCATCTTGTACGTAAGGAGCGCATCAACAGAGTCTCAGTTTGACTCAAAGGAGTTCAGAGAGAACAAATGAAACTTAAACTAGGTGCAAGGAGTGCACAACATCAAGGAGAGACTAAGCATCGAAGAACCAGAGCAGAAGAATGCTAGGAGGGCGAGAATAATTTCTTTTCAAGAAATCCTTCGAATTGAGTTATTGAAATCCTGAGAACGCAAGGAGTTCGTCGAAAGTCAAAATCTTCTAAGGATCAAGCTCAGTAGAGATAGGGATTTTCAGAAGTGCAGATGAAGTCCAAGAGTTGGATTCATAGAAGGAGCAAAGGTCGAAACCTTTGAACATTTATAAAATCTTCTAAGTCAGAAGAAATTAGAAGCTCAGGAGAAGGGTCAACAATATTCGTTGGATCATAGCGCAGAGGACCAACAACCGTCTGATCAAAACAGGAGGACCAACAACCGTCTGATTCAAGAGGACACACAACAGGAATCCACATACTTCGAGGGGAAGTGAAGTTTGATATTTGAGATCTCATAAGTCCGGAGACCCGAAGGAGATCTCGACCGTTGATCGAGAAAGGGGTCGCATGACCGTTGATCTAGTTGAAAGGTCAAATTCCTGAAGTAGAGGCAGAGCCGCTGAATTATAAGGACAGGTGTCCATAGATCGTCAACTCCAGAAGACTGACATACGAAGGAAGCAGGGTTTGAGAGTTGAAACTCCCGAAGCCCGGATCACGAAGTAAATCACAGCCGTTGATTTAGGAAGGTTAGATCTGATCCGTAGAATTTGAAAGAACATATCTGAACCGTCATTTCAGAAGTACCGTCAAGATCATGAGATCGACGGTCCCGTCGCATTGTGGGGATCGAAGGTGCACGAACTTTAAACAGTTGAGGGTGGGCCACAATCCAAACCACGGTTTTGGAGAAAGGACACGTGGAAGCTCGAGGAGAATTGCGGGCCGAAAAGTAGCTTGATTTCAAACCACCTTTGGCTGCGCCTGCAATCGCGTGTTCACGTGAGGTTATCACCCAAGGTCATATCAAGGAGAGGCTTATTTGAAAAGGAGTTAGTGCCCAAAACTCTGAGGTTTCACAGGTGCGAAGGGGAATGTCACGGGTGCCATAAGACCTGCGCCAGAGAGCCGAAAGGGCCTGTGTTTAGATAAATATCGATACCATCGAGGTTTTAGAGAGTCATTTGACTCAAGAATCAGAGATCCTTGACCGAGAGGCCGTGTAGCCCTATGGGGGAGTAGGGGGGTTGCATCAATAATTCTTTATCGCACCATAGATTCTCCTTAAATTTAGCTTGTACAATATTTTTAATATCATTCATATTCTGCAAAATAATTTCTTCTTTGATTCCCCATTGATTTATCCAAGACTTGGCATCATTAAAAATATTATGAATCCTTGATTGAGTCATTGGTGATTTTGGCTAGATTATGAATCAATTTTGGGGAGCCTCTTGTTATCCATGTTGTTTATCTTATTCTTGTACTTAAGTACCTAATCATAGTTGTTCCCTCAACGGGGGAAAGACCCACCTTCGATGAGGAGGATAGGATAGGGTGTATTGCCCTTAATTTTGAGATTATAAGTTATAAATTCTTTTGAATCTTCTCTATATTTCTCTAGGATTCTTGAGAGATATTGCATCCTCAAAATTTACATCCATACAAGACAACATGAGCGACAAGAGTCTCAAAGATGAGCTTTTTCTTATTCTTATCCCATAGCCAAAGGTCTACTAATTTATGGTTATGTTTAATCCCATAATAAACATTCCACCCTCCATTTATTATTTTCTCAATGCTATAGTTCCAATTGAGCTTGTGATGAATATCAATTCCAAGATACTTCACTAAGACAATTCCTCCAAGACATTATTTTCATATACAAAATTATAGTAGGTGACCTTGTTGGATTTAATGATTATAACTTTCGTTTGTTTTGTTAGTGTTCACAAATACCTGTACAAGAGAATAAGTCCTTGAGGATTTTAA
>SNQJ01S0032297.1:51046-65278 GCA_010110895.2 Picea sitchensis
TGTAATTAGTCACTTCCCATTTCCTTGACTAAATCGGTCTGGAAATATTGTTATCATTTATTGACATTTCAACATTCTGAAATTTTCTTTTATGTTATATTTATAATACTCTTTCCCATACATGGCTTTGTTCAATATTAAATATCTCTCTTCACTTCCTTGAGTGATTCATTGTGAAGCATTGCTTGTCCATGCAAGACTACTCTATTTCAATGGAAATGCTACACCCTCCATTTGCACTTGCACCGTGCTTTTGCTACACACTATGATATCATAAGTGACTTCTTATTTTGAATACTTTAGACAAAAAGTTGCTAGATTATATCTAAAAATTATCTCTTCCTGCATTCATATTCTTGCACATAGAGATGACTAATCCACTCTATGATTCACATCTCATCTCATGACATCCTTTTTCCTTATCTTGTAGAAACTTTGTAGTCTTCACTACATTTCTACCTTCAAGGCTATGGAATTATTCTTAAATCCCTATGCATGCTTATGACACTCATTACTTGTGGGATTCATGTCTCATGTACGAATATTTGTCAATGTTTCCCTTGCAAAACACTCAAACTCTATAGCAAATGAATACTAATATCCCATGTTCTTCTTTAGACCTCTGTCAACCTTGCATCACCTGTCATGTATCTTTGCACCTCCCTTTGCAGCTATTTGATGATTCAACTAACTATATAAGATTGACATACTTTCATGTCCTATGGACCCTGAAATTAATCTATAACAGACCCACACAATGATCAGTTATGGAATCTTATCCTCTTACTAGAAATCCCTTCATACAACACTCTCTACTTGAGTGTTTCTCTATTAATTAATAATTCCATTATAACAAGCTCAACCACCTTTTTCCCATTGCTAAGTTGTTTCACTTAAAGTGTGCCTCTATACTTATGCATAGACACTATGAATGGTTTCAATACTCTTCCTTACCCATAAATCACCTCTATCTTCTAGGAAAGTTTCTCCAAATTTTGACACTGTTTGGAAAAATATTCACATTGAGTAATTACATGATTCATGGAATTCAAATTCCACTTTTTCTTCAACTTTATGGAGGAACCCGATGCTCCCCTAGAGAAATTATAAATTTTGTCATATTTTCCTCTGGATTACCTTTCCAATGACCATACTCATGCTTCGATCTGATTTACGAGCCAAAATTTATGGTTTCATGAAATTCCATTCTACTCAATGGTGTTCTTCAAGTTCATCGGAAACCTTACTTCTGGTTCCTTGATAATTATTTGGATCAAAAATAAATTCTAAGTGGACATATAGATTCTCCTATCCAATTGATCCAGGTGGATATCGGTGGCCACCCACCTTTTCCAACTGGCTCAAAACAGTTTTCTGGCAATTTTGACAATTTACTATTTTTAGCAGTTTTAACTTCTGGGGCCATTTTGAGGACTTAAATGAAGGTTTTTCGAGATCGAGCTTCTCAATAATATCCAAAAGCATGATTTATCCCCCAAAATTAATCTCCTTGATGATACCTTTCCAACGGGCTATCACACGCCTAAAACAAAGATCGTATGCAAAAGTTATGACACTAGGAAGTTGATGTACTAACTTACCCAAACGGGGCCCACATGAATTTTGGCGTTTCATCTCCTAGGGTTAGGTTTTTGGATGTCTAGGGTTTTTTGAATTCTTGTTTATTTTAAAAATGCCTTCATAGCCTCATTGTAATCATCTTCTTGCGAATGCGAGTAGTCGTCACATCTCTTCTCAGAGATAAGCTGCCACCATTCTAGCGAGTCTTTCACTTTGTATTTTTACAGTCTTTATACATTTCTTTCATTAATAGAATTCGTGTATTACTATATATCTTTGCCTCTGGTTATATTTCTGTTATATATATGTTATATTACTGTTTCTCTTTCAATATCTCGATATATTTCTGTGTTATATCTCCGCTCTCATTTCGTGCCAAAAATAATCCGGATCAGTGGTATCAGAGCAGGCTGCTCTTGGTAATTTTTTAGTGCATGTCCCTGACGAGGTACGAGTATAGCAAGTTGGGTCTTGAGCTTGTCTTTCTTGAGGACAAACACTCTCGCACACCCAAGAAACCCTCAATGGCGGAAGAAAAGAAAAACGACGGAGCAGACGATCCTATCAGTCTGTTGCTTGAGTAAGCTCTCACTCGACAGAGGGACGAAATGATGGATAATTTTTCCCACATCCTTCAATGCCTGTCGATAGCAACAAGCGCATATTCATCAAATGGCCACTTTGGAGGAACCTCGCCTTTCAAGGTACAGGTTAATTTTGATATTCCCATATTTGAAGGTCAGATAGATGCGGATGCCCTAGAAAAATGGTTAAATTTGCTAGAGGGTTATTTCTCCGTTCACCATTTTTCTTACAGGGAAAAGATCACCTTCATACTCCTTAATTCTCTCCCCCATGTCAAACATTGGTGGGAAACTTACTGGGAGAAAATTTCCACAGAGGAGTCTGGAATATATGGGACTGAGCTCACTTGGGATTTTTTTGTGGACGCGGTAAAGGAACAGTATTACCCTGTTGGCAACTATGAGGACTGGTACATGAGATGGACCACACTGCGGCAAGAGAGGGGCCAAGTAGTTATGGAGTTCACCAATACCTTCCATACCTTGCACACCAAGTTGGGTATCAAAGACTCTGAACGGCATTTGGTTTTGAAATACCGTGGGGTTTTGCACAGATACATCCAAACTGAAATGGATTTTCTCGACATCTCATCACTCAGTGTTGCTTATCGATATGCTGTTAAAATCGAGCAGAAATTTAAGAACCAGAACAAATGGGGTTTCGGGTCTGCAAATCTGTAACAACCAAAGTATAACAAAGACGACCCTAACAAACAGTCTCCTGAAAACCAGTCGCCACAGGAAAAGAAGGGTCACGAAAAGACAAAGAAGGACACCGGAAAATGGTGTGATTTCCACAAAATCCCTTGGAACAACACCGATGAATGTTGCTCAAAACAGTCATTGATGGCCGAGATCAAAGACAAGGAGATGAACCCTGATTCATAATCTGATTCTAAAAATACTGGTAAAAGATAGATCATCAACACAAACCCCACTGTTATTGTCGCGACCGCACCAATTCAACCAGAAGAACCAACATATCCTGAAGAGGGGGAGCACCTTTTTCATTCACAGATGTGGGTGAAGGGGACCCCACTGCATTTTATTGTTGATAGCGGAAGCCAGAAGAACCTCATCTCAGCAGAGGTAATCAAATAGTTTGGATTGTCGACAACACCACACCCACATCCATACAACATCGGGTGGCTTTGCCAAGGATGATATCTTCGTGTCAGCTAGCAGCGTCAATTGTCATACAACATCCAACCCTTCAAGGATGAGGTATTATGTGATGTTTCCCACTGGATGTCTGTGATGTTCTCTTGGGCCAACCATATATGTGGAAGTGCCATGTTGTTTATGAGTCTCGACCCTGTAGTGTCATTGTTACTTTGGGGGGTCATCTCTACAGAATACCAGAAGTATTTCCGACTATTGTTCCACCTAAAAAGTGCAACAAGGTAGTATCTCATACTACAAAATTCAGCTTTTTCACAATCTATTCAAAGGGTGAACAGAAGGATATTGCAACCACTACAGCCTCGGCCCAAATACCTTCTATCCAACAGAAGCAGGTCAACAAGATTGTAACAAAGTGTAAATATTCCTTCTGCACACAGGCGCCTCATGTAGCCAGACTGGTTAAAAAGGTCCAACCCTTCTAGCCACATGTTCGTGACAACCTTCAACAAGCTAAGCAGTGCAACTTCCCCAACAAGGCAAGCAACTCATCAAGATGTAGATTTAGCAAACGCTTTTCCCTCTCCCCCGAGCACTCAATGCAATGGAGACCATGGATTCCTAAGGAAGGAGGATTGATCCAGGTGGATATCGGTGGGCACCCACCTTTTCCAAATGGATCAAAACAGTTTTCTGGCAATTTTGACAATTTACTATTTTTAGCAGTTTTAACTTCTTGGGCCATTTTGAGGGCCTAAATGAAGGTTTTTCGAGATAAATCTTCTCAATTATAGTTGAAGGTGTGATTGAGCCCCCAAAATGAATCTCCTCGACGATACCTTTCCAATGGGCTATCACACGCCTAAAACAAAGATCGTATGCAAAAGTTACGACCCTGAGAAGTTGATGTACTAACTTACCCAAATGGGGCCCACATGACTTTTGGTGTTTCATCTCCTAGGGTTAGGTTTTTGGATGTCTAGGGTTTTGGGCATTCTTGTTTATTGTAAAAAGGCCTTCATAGCCTCATTGTAATCATCTTCTTGTGATTTGCGAGTAGCCGTCACATCTCTTCTCAGAGATAAGCTGCCACCATTCTAGTGAGTCTTTCATTCTGTATTTTTACAGTCTCTGTACATTTCTTTCATTAATAGAAATTGTGTATTACTATATATATTTTCCTTTGGTTATATTTTCGTTATATCTCTGTTATATTACCGTTTCTCTTTCAATATCTCTATATATTTCTGTGTTATATCTCCGCTCTCATTTCGTGCCGAAAATAATCCGGATCACCAATAGATTTCTAATGATTGATTTCTTTCTCAATTCTTAGCACTGACCATAAATTTATAGGCAATTGAATATTGTCAATTTACCCCTTTTGTGAACTTTTATCCTTTAGTGTAAATGATCTCAAACACCAAATTTGGCTACCTACAGAGGTAAATATAATGAGATCAACCAAGAAATTTTTTCTACACAACACGGATAATACTTCTAACACTGAATTCACAAAAACTCTTAGATTTTCAAACTAATGCTTCATTCAAAATCTACAACAATCTGGAAATAACAACTTTACCCCTTTGCACTTTATTTTGACTTAACAATTGTATCCTTGTTTCTACTTCCCTACACCAATTCCTTTGGGATTTTGGTAGAATCTCAATTGTTTATGTCTATGACTACCTTCTAAATGACCTGTCACAATTTCACTCTTAATCGGGCTCCATCCTGTTTGTTATGGCCCACAAAAGTTTTGATTGTTTTACATTTTTATCCATGTATGCTCTAGGTGTCTTCTTACTCTTCCTACACCTTTTTTACATTCCTGGATTGAAAATATGGCTCCATAGTTGTCTTCTATGGTTGATAATATTTCCATATACTTATCTTATGCCCAAAATGGACTTTTAAGCTAGTAGTTATACCCTCTGGAACTAAACTGGTGCCGAAATTTTGCCTTGACTATTTTAGTTGTAACTTTCTCATATGAACTTCGTTTTGTGAACATATTAGCTCATTGAAAAGCTCTCTTCGAACTCTTTTATTTAATTTATAAATAATGTATGTGGTGCCTATGACACTTACATTCTAAAAAATTAGAACTACTAAAAACGTTGTTTTAGGGCCTCAAAACAACTCTACAAGTTCATGACCTTGAAAAACCCAAAAAAATTGTGAAAATTGATTGTTTTACTGTCATAACAATGCTTTAAATATGAGTCGTCGATCTCAAAATCGAATGAGATCTCAGTTGTTTATATGACTCTATCATCCATCAACGTTCTCCTTTGTGTGCACATAACATTTTTCCAAAACCATTGACCCAACCGTCGACCATCGACCCATTCCTTTAGCAACTAATTCACAACACCATGCTAAATTAGTTGACCTGACCATCGGTCATCATCCATCAACGAATGAAATTCCTCACCAATTCGCCCGACGCCCGACCATCGTCCCATCAGTCATCAATCATTTCTCTTGGAAACCACTTGTAACACATCTCTAAATCGATCGACCCAACCGTCAGTCTATCGACTGTTGACGATCCCCATTGAATAAAGAAACACTTCTCTATCTCTACCGAACCGACCGTAACACTTCTCTATCTCTACCGAACCGACCGTTGGTCACTAACTACTTCTATCCTAATGTGCCAGCTTTATCAATAATGGATGCTAATGTGGCATGAAACGTCATCATGAAGTGTCAACTTGGATGATGTGGAACAACACATGATGTCGACATGGCATGACACATCATCACCCCATTTTCTCATTAGTTGTTTTGGACTCCACCCAAACACTTCACCATTTCGGTCAATGCCCAACCATCAACCCATCGATCATCGATGCTTCTTATTACTCGATCAAACACTTTGTTGAGTTGGTTGACACCCGACCATTTCCCCATCAATGATTTCCACTGATGACTAAAAAAAATTTCCAATTTGGCTGACTCTCGACCATTGATTGTTGATGATTTCCTTTAGCTAACTCCAACACTTAAATTTTTCGTCTAAATCCCTAATGAATTTGGAACGTCGATCTCCCATTAGAAAATGATATTGGTTGTTGATCGATCAAACTTCATCCAACATTTTTGATGCCCAAAGAATTTTTTAATCAAATCTCAGGTCAATATGGATCGTCGATCTCCCAGCCAAGATGATCTTGACCATCGATCGACTCCAACTCCCAAAAAACCGAAACTGATCTAGACCATCGATTAGATCCATTTCCCAAACCCCCAAAAATGAATCATGGCCATTGATATGCTCAACCTTCTAAAAGACTGGAACCTTACAAATTTTTAAATTTATCTCAATGAATCTAAGTCATTGATCTCGAGATCAAACATGATCTCGACCGTCGATTCATTGAACTATGCCCAACACTACAACGATCATTAAAAAATAAATTCTGACCTTGCAAGTTGAATTTGTCTCTGCGGTTTTGCAGATTCACTCCCTTAAACCTATAAAACCGTTATGATTCATTTAAACTTGATTTTTTTCCCACAAATTTGGGGATTTCTCTTTAATCTTTCATTGTTTTTCCCCAATTCGTCATAAGACAAAACTGTAACAAAATATTTATCAAAATTTGCACTGGTTCTTGGCCCACACAAGCTCGATGTTTGAACCATAAGCTTTGATACCACTTTGTAACGTACACAACCTCCAATTGAGCAACATTATGTGTAAAAACTCATTAAATCATTAAGATTTGCTACTAATTAATTTCCTATCGTTTACCAGCTACATATCATACACATATTTAACCATTTGATTGATACCACAGTTCTAAATGCATCTAACAACATATATTAAACATGAATGCAACTGTTCAAGAAAACAACAAACATACAACAATCATATAAACCATTTACACATTGGAATATCATAAGAACATAATATAAACACTTATATGTTAATAATTAACCAATTGGTTGCACACGAAGTATGAACCTCCCAGCCATAGGTGTTGCTGTTCATTTTCTCTCAACAACAGGCCACCCTCGAGATGAATCTATGAGTCCACAAAGAGATCCATCCCACTGGCTATCTACTCTCCACACATAGCAACACCAAAACTCATGTTCTACTCTCACAACAGTTCCAATCCTCCAACTCTCTCTTTTCCCCATAACTTGTACTACCCAAGGAATGTACCCCCTTCACTGCTCACTCTCTCGAGCTGTACCATTTGTTTGTTAGGGCCCCTAGTGCACTCGTTTGGATAGGAATCTCTTAGCTAGGGATTCTAGGAACTCTCAGTTGTTTCATGATTTCTCACAATATCGTTCACAAGGCTCTTGAGTCATTTCCTCAACAAGAAAAACACACTACATGCTTACAACCCGTTTCACAGGTACATGGGCCTCATTTCCAACATAACACACAATCCAACAATAAATGCCTTCAATCACAACATGGCTAGTGCTCTTCCCAACACTCAGCTCCCCCTTTGCTGCCCAAAAACTATCTGTAAAAAATTCTCTCCATGCAAAAACATGAATGTATCCAAAAAATTTCCCCTTGGTCATATGAATTTCCTCTATTGTTTTCTTGCTTGACTTGAATTACACTCTTCCCCAAGCTGATTGTACCCATGCCCATGCTCTCGAATACTATGGGATGTGACCACTCACACCCACCCTCTTACATGAGTTAAATGATTGGATTTCAACACACTCCACATCAAATTAGAAAGTTATATACAAAGATAATAATTCAGGAATGTGGGTTGGATTAATACCCATAAATAATTCCCCCTTGGACCCTTCTCTCTTGTGGAATCATACCCCCCATCATTTTTTATCCCTTTTGCATCACAACTAGCAATTATTACTTTTATTAATTATTCAATGCACATAATATTCAATTCGGCCCCTGGACATATTAAATCAATACAAGCTCTTCGCCCTAGCACATTAGCTCACCAACCTAATTCACATTTATACAATTACATTAATTCATAGGGATCAAAACTGGGGATGTTATACAACCATAGGCTCTATTACACATAATTAGTCTACAATAGGCCACCCCCAAGATGATGTTGTGAGTCCACAAGGATGAAACAACTATGGTTGGTTCTAATCCTCTCACTCAACCTATTTCCTAGAATTTATAGTATGTTCATTCTTACAACAATATTAATACACTAGCTCTCTCTTTTCCCTATATCCTATACAACCCAATGAATGGAATACCCTTCTCTTCCATGCAATCCCTCAGGCTATTCCATTTCCTTACAAGGCTCCAGTATAGACTGGTTAAGAAATCTCATGGATGCAAACTTCAAGGATTCTCAACCATATTTACTTTCTCTCAATTGCATCTATTTCCTTGGCACATGGCCACAATTTACTTCATAAGTTCATGGCAATCGATACCCATAATTTAATTACAACATACATGCAATTACCCATCCCACATATGGGCTTTGAAATAACTATAGTCCCCCCCTCCCCAAGGAAGAATGATAGAATGATTCCCTTGCATGACCAAAATACAAGGATTATATTTGTATGAATGAGAGATACCACATGTATTCACAAGAAGCATGTGTATCTCCATGTGCAACTCATCCCAAGGTCGATATGAATTGGAATAACATAAGGTAAATGATATAGGCTTAGGAATAAAATATTGTTATTTTTCTTCAACCCCTTTGAGCCTCCCCCCTTGAGCCTCCCTAAGCCCTGTTCATTCCTCTCTTGTAGAATCATATCCCCCCATGTTCTTTTCATTTTCCATCTGTAGACAGTGGTGTGTTTTAGTATTAATATTCAAGGTATAATTATTTACATATTACATTACTTATCCCTCAACCATTTGTTATATACATATTTACATTTCTAATCTAGGATCAAATTGGGGTATTATATCCCTCTTAAGGATAATAAAGGTAGGTGATCCATAAGGTGAGGAGCTCGGGTGAATCTTACCTACTTGCAACAATGCCTATATTTTTTTTCTAATCTTAGCTATATTAGTAGGGGTAAGATGACATGGTTGGGTATTGGGAGGGGGACACTAAGAACAAGGTTATACTACATTTTTGGGTCACAAACAAGGATTGAATGTTGTCATTCACCCTTTCAAGATAGTAGGGATAAGGGTGGGGAGTTACCAATAGAGATAATGATTTGAGAAGGGTTGAAAAGACCAAGTTTTTTTGTCTCCCATAGTACACAATGAGCTTGGCAAGATGATCTTTAATCTTACAATTTTGAGTAAGGATCATAGGATGAATGGGAGAGGTTGAATGTGTCATCATAAATAGGGTTGGATAAGCTTCAATAGGGTTTTCTAGATTGATGATAGCATCTAGAGGGAAAATTTGTGTGGTAGGGTTAGAGAATAAGGTGTTGGTAGAGTGGGGGAACTATAAGGCATGACACTCTATGATGTTATGAGAAGGTGACTTATGGAATGTGACACATTGACTAGCGGATGTGGGGAGGTTGTAACCATAGGAGAAGGTGTAGCTATGGGAGAGGCTTGTTGTAGAGGAGGGAACCAAGATGGATAACAAAGGGAATTGGGTGTTCCCCTAACTTCCTTTTGATAGCTAGAGCATGTTGAGAAGCTAACGAAAGAGAAGATTCATGCACCAAAGAAAATTCATGACAAATCATAGGAATTAAAACATAATTAAATTTAATCATCAACACTAGTTCTGGACCTAAAACAAAGAGTTGCACTTGGAGTTTATAGAAAATTTCAATGTATTTTTTAATTTTTCGAGTGGAAAGCTCGCATAATTGAAGATAGTGCACTTAGATTCTCTCTATTTATCATGTCAGATAGAAACACTCTCAAATGGCAATGCATAAACTTTCCTAGATATTGGTGGAACTAGATGGATGAATAACCATATCATCATTTATTCTTCATTGAAACTGTTATGTTGGCTTGATTCCATCATTGGGTAGCCAATCCATACATACAATAGGCTACTAAGGTTATTGTCTCTTTTTGACAACATGGTTTGATGCTAGAAATACGAAGATAATGCTCATATCCAAGATTCAAATTGATCACCATCAAAGGCACAAAAAAACTATGGCAATGTCAATTTAAGGTCTTAACATAGTTTAGAGGGTGGTTGAGATGTGGTCTTGTTGAGTTTTAGATCTTCTATTTTCATAGCCAAATCATATATCACTTGTGTGTGCTCCTAAAGAAGTTGATTCAAACGATTAATAATTTGTTGATGTTGTTGGAAAATTTCCATCTATGATTCTGCATGGGAAGTGTTCTAACTTCTTATGATTGGAGTGCTTGTGAGGAGCCATGGAGTTCTTGTTGAGGTCACGGAATGACCTAATAAGTGAGTGATGTGGAGAGAGAGAGAGAGATGCCCCTTTACTTTCCTCTATTATCCTCTTAAAAGGAATTGTTGAGGGATGAAGGGAGTGGATTCTTTCCAAGCTGATGAAGACCCAATGAAGAAGGGAGAAGATCCCTTTACATGGTTGCAGAAGCCGATTCTATTACTAATTGATACGAAAAATAGAAGAAATAGTGAAAAACTAAATACTTCTATTAACTTCAAAAATTAATTTCTTGCATAATAAATGCCGTCTTTTATAAGTAGATCCAATAATTTCGACCATGTAATCTCCTTTATTTTAATAATAAAAAATAACTAATTAAATAAACCATTAATTAAATTATAACAATTATGTTGTTACAACACTAATATCCTCAATATTTTCCTCTCTCAAAATCAATATCATTAACTTAAGTCAAACTTAGTGTGGATGTAGCATTGATTTAACATGGAATTGGTACATAGTTTCTACTTGACTTAGTATTGAAAAAGAATAATTCTTACCAGTATAGTCTTTGGACTTAGCTTGGATTTTTGATAATATGGGCTTATTTTGTATGTGTTTCAAATTATCTTCTATAGATTAAGTTACTTTTTAAAATATTTTAGAGATAGAGTTGGTTATTATCCTTTGTCTTACTGTGAAGTTACAAGATAAGAGTTTTGGTATTGTACTTGGCTTAACTAGGAGCTATTGAGTCACTTTTCCAAAGAAAAGAATTTTGACCTTAAATATGGACATAGTGTAAAGAAATTTAGTTACTTTTAAAGTTATTAGTCCCTGCCGAAGGCTAATTAATCTAGCATTCGGTTCACTGTTGACTTGGTATTAGTTTGCATTTTGACTATATATTTTTGTGGAATTTCTAATGTTCTAGATAGTAAACTTAAAAGTTTATTTTTTATATAATAAAATAAAACTTATTTGTCATAATCTCATTGGAAGATAGATTTAGAGTCTTCTTGTCGGCCTTGTTTTTCCCAAGGTTTTATTTTTCATTTCTTCCTAAAGTTTTTCATTTCTTCACAAAGTTTTATTACTTAGTAATGAATTATAGCAATTTCATTACTCGGTACGAACTATAGCAATTGATATTATTACATCGTTTGGTTTTAATTTTTTCAGCCTATCCAATGTAAATATTTGGCTAATGTAAATAATATTTTATTGCTATTAAATTGAATTAAAAACTTTCGTTGGGTGGCGGCGATATTCTTCATAATATGGCATGCATTAAATTCGTTTATCATCTATTACTTGAATTCATAGTAGTTTAGTAAATACATTTCAATAACCATCTTGCCATGTGTCCCCTTTGGCTTTGCAAAGGTTGCTTTGGCGACATTCTGCACTGCTTTGATTTGTGGACGCTTGATATTCCCTTCCTTTCATATACTTTGATATTCATTGACTCCATAGATGCACCGCTTGATATTCCCCATAGATGCATCGCTTGATATTCATCGCCTTTCATATACTTTGATATTCACTGCCTCCATAGATGCTTTGTTATTCAAGCATAGATTACGTCGATATACAATTTGCTATTTGATTTCTTCCAAACTGCTTGCATAACATATGTTGATTTCTTCCAACCTTTTTGCATAACATAGGTTGATTTCTTTCCTTTGCTCCTGAACATACTATTCATTTAACAAAGGTTTATTTCTTTGCTTTGCTCTTGAACATAATATTCATTTATCATTTCTTCTCCGTCAGATGAAGAAGAAGAATTATCTTGTTTTCTTTGTCAAATGAAGAAGAAGCAAACAATTTTAGCTTTCATTCATTCTTCTTTGTTTGATGGACTAAGAAGATGAACTAGAAGCAATGGACTGAGTAGATGAACAAGAAGCAATGGACTGAGCATATGAACAATAAGCAAGGAGTCTGAGATTTCACTCATTCCTTGTTGTTGATATAATGGATAACTGCATCTTCAACCCTGCAAACAATCACACATGGATAAACAATTGCATATAGATAAAATGACGAGTAAATATTAATCTAGATTGAGCTTCACCATTTCAATTTTTTTATGTTATTTGTTACAGAATTATCACATATCTAATGCAACCATGGATATGTAAAACATATATTATTGTGTCCATGTTTAAGAGAAATAATAAATGTATGACAAATATCTCTGTAGCAGGAGAAAAGAGAGCATTTCTTCCATTTCTAGATCCCTATAGGCAAGGGAAACTCCACTACCAAGTGAAGGTTATACGGATCCAGAGCTACCAACGTCATATTGAGATTCCTTGCCATTAATTTGACTGCGTAGTAGAACTGCGATGGCTACTCCCACCCAGCTTGGATGTTTCCCTCACACTGAATCATTTTCCTAACTCCTTTATATCCCACCTAGCTCGGTAGGTAGGGGTGAGCAATGGTTCGTTGTTTGGGTTTCGTTGTTTTCAAAGAGAATATGAATTTGGCTTTAGTCAAGTGGATTTTTTAAGAAATCTGCTACCTCCCTAAGTGGATTTCCTAAATGAAAACAATTTCTATGATCCAATACTGGTTGTTCCTTTTCTATGCAACCCACAAAATGTCTAGTTCCCTCCGGCTGAGCCTCTCCCCTCCGCTCTTTTGCCCTCCGCTTGAATCGCAAGATAATATTGCTCTCTCATGAGATTTTTGTCTTTGGTCAAGGTGACGGAGTCTCTTCCGGTTGAAGTATATCCCCAAAAGAATTTAAACGTGAAACCCCATCCCAAATAGTTGTCCATGTCTGTCTACTCTTCCTGGTTGAGGACCCATGATGGGTGCAATGGGTGGGATGTGTCTCTCGGTCAAAAGGTCGAGATCCGACACCAGTCGCATACCTACTGACCTCGAGCAAGATACCAATTGATGATTCACCTGTGCTGCAAGTCCCAAAAATGAATTGTAGTCTAATCGACGAGTATCCCAGGATCCAAGCCGAGTCAACAAGTCAAGTGTAAAAGTGTTGATTAAGTTTGGTTGTCATTGATGTCAACCCTTGAAGAAATCCCGGTAGCACAAAGGTTTGGGTAATGGACCCAATTTTGTTTGATGTAAATATGACTCATTATTGTCTTGTCATGGTTGATAATAAGTACAAATTGATGAACTTCAAAGTGGTCCCCTTATGGTGAAAGCCCTCATAGGAAGACGCTTTGTGGATTGAGTTATCCTAGAAGTATGGTTAGAGAACCCATGCTTATTTGTGGAATAATGAGATGAAGGTCAGTGAATTTTCTAGTGAAACTATCCTATATGGATAGTGCTTTTCATGCCATTTCTGGTGGTATGTGAAATGTCACATAACTCCTCACGGTTAGAGAATTATGACCATGAGAAGTTGGAGAACCCAGGTTTGGGTAATGGACCCAAGTTTGTTTGATGGATAATGATATGAATTTTGATATATTTGCATGTAATACTATTCTATATGGATAGTACATGTCATTCCATTTCTAGTGGTATGTGGAACGTCACAAAACTCCTCACGGTTTGAGAGTTATGGCCTTACGAAGTTGGAGGACTCTCATATGTCATCTAGAAGCCCCAAAAGGTCAAAGTAGTCAAAGTGGTTTAAGAGATTTTAAAAGGTAAATAA
>SNQJ01S0032297.1:76920-92481 GCA_010110895.2 Picea sitchensis
ATAAGGATGAAAACATATATACATGCACAAGGATTTGAAATTTGACAATCAATTGTAGATGGATACACAACACCAGTAGTTCCGCCAACAAATGACAAAGCAACGAAACTTGGTTAGAATAATTCCAAAGCCAAAAATGCACTTCTGAATGGTCTTAGTGAAACAGTATTCACCAAAGTTTCACACTGTAAATTCGCTAAAGAGATTTGGGACAAACTTCAAAATATTTATGAAGGAGATTCAAAATTCAAAGCAACAAAGCTTCAAACTTACAGAGGTCAGTTCAAACAACTTAAGATGAAGGAAGATGAGAATATTGCAGCTTACTTTTTACGAGTTGATGAAACAGTAAATGAAATCATAGGATTGGGAAAATAAATCAAAGAATTTGTAATTGTTCAAAAAGTACTAATATATCTTCTTATGAGATTTGACCCTAAGATATCAACGCTAGAAGAAAGATCAGATCTAAACTCAATAAGCATGGACGAATTACATGGAATCTTCACAACATATGAAATGATAAATGAACAGAAAAATCCAGATATAAAAGAAGTAGCTTTCAAAGAATACAAAAAGTCAAAGAAAAAAAGAAGGCAAAAAGAAGAACATAGTAGCAACAGTGACGTCTCGGAAGATGATGAAGAAGTGACCAACTTTGTCAAAAGACTGAACAAGGGAACCAACGGTAGGTATAGAGGTAATCTTCCTTTAATTTGTTTTAATTATGATGGTATTGGTCATTTTGCTAACAAATGTCCTTATAAGAAAAATAGAAATGATGAAGGTTACTCAAAATGAAAACAAACATATAAAGGCAAAAGAACCACAAATAAAGTTTTCAAGAAAAACTTATGCACCAAAGAAGACATCTCATCATCAAATGAAGATGAAGTCAGTGACAGTGAGACAAAAAGAGTTATATTCATGGCAGTAGAAGTATCTGATAAAAAAGACTCTGAAGAAGAATATGAAGAAGTCGAAGAAGAAATTGAAGATGCACAAGTTGACTACCGAGAGGAATTAATGTGTGTCATAGAAGTTATCAGAAGAGAAAAGAAGAAAAACAAGAAACTACAAGCAGAACTAGACAAGAAAGAAGACACTCAAGAACTAAAACAAATGATCAAAAATTTGAAGGTTCAAATAGAAGAAGATAAAATAATTGAAGAAACACTCAAAGAACAACTAGAAGAAAAAAACAAGATCATTGGAAATTTGAAAGCAGAGATTGTCACATTAAGAAAGTATCTTCAAAACAAAAATATGTAGAACAACTGAAAAGTTTTGGATGACATTATCAACAGTCAAAAATCTCATCATGACAAGTCCGGACTTGGATACAATCAGACAGAAAAATGATCAAACTCCAAAACAACTGAGCAATAAACATATCCAAAAAGCTATACAAAAACAATCAAGGGAGATAGGAATATCTACAAGGAAGATTATAGGGACACTCCTCCGCCGAGAAGATTCAGATTTTAGAATCAACAACCGACAGATAGGCCTTAGGAAGAAGAAGAATTTATAAGAGTACTTCCTTTTAGAAGATCTTCAACTCCTAGGTATCAAACTATCTTTTTTGGTTTATGTTATGCATGCAATAATTTTGGACATAAAGATGTGAATTTCAAAGCTAACAACAGGAACACAAACAACTTTGAAAGTCATACACAAAGGGGTTATCCAAGAAGGCCTAGAGAAACATAGAGAAGTAGTTACAAGAGGTTTGAATCTTTGAGCACTGAAGTGGAATGTTACAAATGTAACAATTTTGGACACATGGCCAACGATTGCAAAATGAGAGTCCCTCCTAGAGAACCACAACAAAATAACAACGGTTACAGATAGGAACCTTAGAAAAGGATATGGATAAGAAAACATGGTCAGTATAGAAATGAAGAATGCACACTCGCTCTACAAGCTAAGCAGAATAAACATGGTTGGTATGTTGACAATGGTTGTTGAAAACACATGACATGTGATATAGACATGTTTCTTACATTATGAAAGGAAAGAGATGAATCAGTCTTCTTCGAAAATGATAATTCAACTAAAATCATTGGAAAAGACACAGTTAGAATTGGGAACAAGAATACCAAGGCAGAAAATGTTCTACTAGTAGAAGATATGAAACATAATCTTTTAAATGTGGGTCAAATGTGTGACCAAGGTCATAAAGTTACTTTCGATTCACAAAAGTGTGAGATAAGAAAAGAGGGTTCAAGAAAATTGATTGCTACAGCTGCGAGAACTTCAAGCAACATATATATATTAAGTGAAATTGGAAATGAAAAGTGTTGCTAAGGAAAGGAAGATGAAATTTGGCTATGGCACAGAAGAATGGGTCACATACATTTTGATAACCTTGTCAAATTCATTAGAAGAGAAACATTCAAAAAAATGTCCCGGATCACGAAACTAACCAACACTTTATGCAAACATTGTCAACAAGGAAAGCAAACAAAGACCAGGTTCAAATCAAAGGAATATTCAACGACAAGACCACTGGAAATTGTGCATACTAATCTAGTTGGACCAACTACAACAAAGGGTTTAAAAGGTGAGAAATATTTTATGTTATTAGTTGATGATTATACAAGAATGAATGCAGTTTGTTTTCTCAAGAATAAGTCATAAGATTTTGAAAACTTCAAGATCTACAAGGAAATGGTTGAAAATGAAATGAATTCAAAAATCAAATGCTTGAGAACTGATAATGGAGGAGAGTTCACTTCAAAGGAATTTATGGACTACTGTAGCAGTCATGGAATAAAAAGACAATTCTCCATTGCTAGGACACTTCAATAGAATGGAGTTGTTGAAAGAAAGAACAAGACAATACAGTAAATGGCTCGAACAATGCTAATGGATTCAAAAGTGATAGATATATTTTGGACACAGGCAGTGCATACAACAATTCACATTCAAAGCAGAGTAATGCTCAGAAACAACACTGACAAAACTCTCTACGAGCTATGGAAAGGAAGACCAACAAATGTGAAACACTTTAGAGTTTTTGGAAGCAAATGCTACATCAAAAGAGAAGATGGAAAAATGGGAAAGTTTGACTCTCGTGTGGACAAAGGAGTACTTGTTGGTTACTCAAGTACAAGGAAATAATACAAGTGTTACAATCTGAGATTGAACAAAGTTGTAGAAAACATCAACGTAACAATTGATGAAACAGGCAGACCAGAATCAAAGGAAGAAGAAAATGAATCAATGGAACAACTTTTCGAAGAAGAAGTAGAAGATGAAAATGAAGTAGAAGAGGAAGATGAAGAGAATATGACAGAAGCAGAAGATCAAGTTTAGAAAGTGCCTCCAAAGACACCTAGTAGACGAGTACAGAAGAATAATCCTTCAGATCAGATTATTGGAAACAAAGACACGAGAGTTGAGACTAGAAGAAGAATCCGTTCACTAGAACAAACACACCTAGCACTCATATATACGATTGAACCAACCTATTTTGAAGAGGCCAGCAAGGATGAATTTTGGAACAAGGCCATGGATGAATAATTGGATCAAATAGAGAAAAATGACACTTGAGAATTGGTTCCAAGACCAAAGGATAAGAATGTAATCGACACAAAGTGGGTATACATAAATAAATTGAATGAAGATGGACAGGTTGCAAGGAACAAAGCTAGATTGGTATGTAAAGGATATGCATTGGTTGAAAGAATCGACTTTGAAGAGACATTTTCCTCAGTTGTCAGAATGGAAGCAATCCGATTGATTTTAGCTTATGCATGCTCCAAAAATATTAAAGTGTATTAGATGGACGTAAAATCATATTTTCTGAATGGGAAATTTGAAGAAGAAGTCTACATTGAATAACCAAAATGATTCCAGTTGTCAAAAAATGCAGACTATGTGTGCAAATTAAAGAAGGCCTTGTATGGTCTAAAACAGGCTCCTAGAGCATGGTACTCTAGACTGGATAAATATCTATAACAGACAGGGTTCAGAAATGGAAGTGCATACAACAACCTCTACATCAAGGTAAGTCAAAGTAATATTTTATTAATTGAAGTTTATGTTGATGATATTATTTTTGGTAGTGATGATGATAGGTTAAGCTAGAAATTTGCAAAGAATATGCATAATAAATTTGAAATGTCATTACTTGGAGAACTATCCTTCTTTCTGGGACTTCAGATACGTCAAAGCAACTAAGGAATTTTTATTTCTCAAACCAAACATATCAGAGAAATGTTAAAGAGGTTCGAAATGGAAGATTGAAAACCAGCTATCACTCCCATGCAAAGCAGTTGCAAGTTAAGCAAAGATGATGATTCAAAATCTACAGATCAAAGGAAATACATGTAAATGATTGACAACCTACTATATGTGACAACATCTAGACCAGATGTAATGCAGACAGTTGGACAGGTGACATGATTTCAAGCAGCACGAAAGGAATCACATGTATTAGCAGTGAAGAGAATATTTAGATATATCAAAGAAACATAAGAGTTTGGATTATGGTATCCAAAAAGAAATGATCCATCTCTTATTTCCTACACAGATGCAGTTTCGGTAGGTTTTATTGATGACCGACGAAGCACTAGTGGAATAGCGTTCTACTTGGGTGAGTGTTTAGTATCATGGCTAAGTAAGAAACAATCATCATTATCTCTATCTACAGCCGATGCATAGTATATTGCAACAACAACATGTTGTACACAGTTTCTTTGGATGAAACAAACTTTGACAGATATACAGGTTGAGTATGATGAGTCCATTCCAATCTATTGTGATAATACAAGTGCCATCCGTATCTCAAAGAACCTGGTGATGCACTACAAGACGAAACACATTCCAATCAAGTATCACTTTCTAAGGGAACATGTTGTAGAAAATAACATCAGAGTTGAGTATGTGGGCACAAAAGAACAAGTGGAAGACATATTTACGAAACCACTTCCACGGGAAGCCTTTGAGTATCTTCGGTAGAGACTCGGAGTTATTTCTACTCCAAAATGAATGCTTTTGAATGCTTATCTTATATGTCTTAGATGTACACGAGGAAGCACCATAAAGAGGACAGTTTAGTCAGGGGGAGCATCCCCGAATGGAAAGTACCTTTTCCATTGATGACAAAGGGGGATAAATTCATCAGATGCAGATGACAGAGGCATGGTTCCAGGGGGAGAAATGGTCACAGAGATGCAGATGACAAAGGCATGTTTCCAGGGGGATCATGAGTGATATGACTTCAGTACTGCATGCCATAATTTTAGTTTTGCATCATGTTTCTAGGGGGATCATGAGTGATATGACTTCAGTATTGCATGACATAATTTCAATTTTGCATCAGAGTGTTTCCATCAATGCCAAAGGGAGAGATTGTTGATTAAGGTTGGTTGTCATTGATGTCAACCCTTGAAGAAATCCCAGTAGCACAAAGGTTTGGGTAATGGACCCAATTTTGTTTGATGTAAATATGACTCATTATTGTCTTGTCATGGTTGATAATAAGTACAAATGGATGAACTCCAAAGTGGTCCCCTTATGATGAAATCCTTCACGGGAAGACGCTTTGTGGATTGAGTTATCCTAGAAGTATGGTTAGAGAACCCATGCTTATTTGTGAAATAGTGAGATGAAGGTTACTGAATTTGTCAGTGAAACTATCCTAGATGGATATTTTTTGTCATGCCATTTTCGGTGGTATGTGGAACGTCACATAACTCCTCACAGTTAGAGAGTTATGGCCTTGAAAAGTTGGAGAACTCAAGTTTGGGTAATAGACCCAAGTTTGTTTGATGGATAATGGTATGAGTTTTGATATATTTTCTGGTAATAATATTCTGTATGGATAGTACATATCATTCCATTTCTAGTGGTATGTGGAACGCCACATAACTCCTCACGGTTTGAGATTTATGGTCTTACGAAGTTGGAGGACCCTTATATGTCATCTAGAAGCCCCAAAAGGTCAACAGTAGTGAAAGTGGTTTAAGAGATTTTAGAAGGTAAATAATAAAGTGAAGTGATGAGTGTACTATAATTCAAAGTGAATACAAAATAAATTATTTAAATAATAAATTTAATGGATAAATTAGAAGTGGGTTAACCCTAAAATAAGGAAAGAAGTTGAGAACTCGTTTGGGTAATAGACCCAAGTTTGTTTGATGGATAATGGTATGAGTTTTGATATATTTTCTCGCCGGGTAATAATATTCCAGATGGATAGTACATATCATTCCATTTCTAGTGGTATGTGGGACATTAACTCCCTCGCTACTCTGGCTTGAGATTTTATGGTCTTACGGGTTGAGGACCCTATATGTCACCCAGGAGCCCCAAAAGGTCAACAATGAGGAAAGTGGTTTAAGAGATTCGGTGAAGGTAAATAATAAAGGAAGTGATGAGTACTATAATTCAAAGTGAATACAAAATAAATTATTTAAATAATAAATTTAATGGATAAATTAGAAGTGGGTTAACCCTAAATAAGGAAAGTGGACAAAGTGACCTAGAATATGTTTTTATGAAGCTACTTGAGTATAAATAAGAGGCAAGACTCTCTCATTTTATATCACACTTGAGCATATTGAATATCTATAGTGACTCCGAGGTAACCAAAGGATATCTAAGCCAAATCAGAGGGATGGTGAAGAAAAGAAGGCCATAATTCAAGGGAGGATAAATTCTTTTGATGATGCCTTTATAAGGTATAAGCATTTACATGCACCACCATTTTCGTGAATAATTTTTTATAGAATGATTTAGAAAGTGAAATTGATAGGAAATTGAGGAACCATATAGCATTCTGGTAAAAAATTCAAATTTTGTGGGTCACATTTGAGTTACACTCTGCGGAAAATATGGTTTGTGGCTATTCCTCAAACTAGTCTAAAACAAATGTTTAGGTAAAACATCATAAATTCTTCATAATGCATCAAAATCCAAGAAGATCAAAATGTTGGTTAGAGCACAACAGATTATTCTAGGTAACATTTTCATATCCATTCAACAAATACATTCCACAGGAGGGGAACTTCACAAGGTCACCTCCAGAATAAACCATAATTCAACAAGGTATGCCATTTTTCATAACTCATTTTTCAAGAGGTTCCAAGAAGTGACACCTCGAGGAATTGCATAAAACAAAATGAAGAACATTGTGTACTATTTTCGCATCTTTATTCATTACATGTACATAGTTATGATTATTTCAAGTTAGGGTTGTTGACTAATCCCAAAATTAGTCATGTGGAGATCAAAATTTTGATGAAATTGCTAGTCTCTTGTTGTGAAAGTTAAGGAAGGTTTGTAGGTATGCATCATATACACCACCCATGTACCAAGTATCTACAAATCATATTTTGATAATGAAATTGATGAGGGATTTTGGTTAAGGTACATGTTGGGTACATGGTTGAGACAAGTAGTTGATGAGTTGGCACATACACGGTAAGTGTATAGTTGATGATGTTGGCATATTGATGAGTAGTTGATACATGATTGGTACATATTTGGTACATGGTTGGATGCAAATTGTTTATGGTACAGGTTGATTGGCTAAAAGTTGTTTGGTATCGGTTGGTGCATGGCTGATGCACTCATGGCGGTATAGGTTGATTACAGTTGATGCATGGTTGCCGTACGGTTTAGGCTTCATTGGTACAGTTTATATGATATATATCTCAATGCTGATAGTGTGACAGTTGGTTCCACTTCATTTTCTCTACTCGTATTGTACAAGCAAGGACAAGTGGTTGTAGCCACCTTCCGGCTAAAATGGAGAACATAGAGGTTGTAGCATCCTTCCTCGCTGTAGCCGAGAATAAGGGGAGTTGGAAATTCCCTTCAGTTTGATAAACAAGGGGTTAGATCCTCCTTCCGCCAGTAAAATGGAAAACAAAGGAAGTTGGTGTTTCCAATGAATATACCCCAAAGACATAAAAGAAAATCATTCGTGGTTTTCTTGCTTTGGGTTTCCATACATAAAACACCGTGTACCGTGCATGTTTATGATTGTTCATTTTTTCATTGTTTATTTAATTTGCCAGCTATTGGATGATAATGCTACATTGATATAACACTTCCCGGATTATATGGTTAAAATGGATTTAATTGTTTCTATTACCGATTCACCCCCTCTCAAGAATCCAACAAAATAACTCTATCCGCTATTGGTCGGGCCGAGGTAAACCGGTTATGCTACCAATGAGGTAAAATGTATTCCCCGCGACTCGGCTTCTACTTCTACTTATAAAAAGGCTGTGGGATCAGGGGTATGCTCAAGCAGCGTATTAATTCAAATATGTCTTACCGTGTTGTTTACTCTCTTTTACGACATACGCCTTTAAAATGCATCAAACAAATACTATGTATACCACTAATTAGATCATGATCGAGATCCAAGTAGGTAGGCCATTCAGACTACCAACTGTAGCAGAAGGAATGTAGCCAATTAAAATGTTATGAGAGGTATCCAATACTTTCATATTCTCAAGGTTGAATATTTCTACAGGAATGGGTTCAGTAAGACTGCATGCAAAGAGATTTAAATATTCAAGTTGTTGAAGAGAACTTATGTTTGGAAAAGGGTTCATGTAGAAAATGTTCTTTGCTAGATTCAAATGTTGTAAGATGTTAAGTTGTTCAAATTCCAAGGGATTCTTCCACCGAATCTATTGGCAGACATATCTAAAAAATTCACACCAGGCTAGTTGAAGAACCCCTATGTTATCTGCCCTCCAAACAAGTTTTTTCTCACATTGATCTCCCTCAGAGTGGACCTTAAAACCATGGGTAGGTTTCCTGATAAACTGTTCGTGTTTAGTCTCAATACCGATATATCAGGAAGAGCCCACAATTCAAGATTTATAGGCCCAATGAATGCATTATTGTTGAGGTCTACTATCCTCAAAGAGGTCATATTAGACAATGGATGTAGAGGACTTGTAAAGATATTGTTTGAGATATTCAGAAAGGTTATAGATGGTACCTGAGAAAAATGAAAATCCTCGATTTGGCCTGTAAGTTGATTTTCCGCAAGACACAATGTCCTATGCTCTGGAAGAAATTGGTTCAATCCCTGAGGAATCTCGCATGTCAACTGGTTGGAGGAAAGATCTAATCGAACAAGGGATTTCAGAGAAAATATTTCTTGAGGAATGCCGCCATTGAACAAATTGTGGTTGAGATTTAGAGAATGAAGAATTGTTAAAGACCCAAGAGCCTGCAGAATAGAACCCAATAGCATGTTCCATGACAGATCAAGCCTTGATAGTACACCGAAATTGCTAATGTTGTTTGACAGAGCTCTTGAAAGATTGTTGTTGGACAGGATGAGATATTTTAGCTTAGACAATCCCCATATATCTGATACGAGCTCTGTGATAAATTTTCCATCCAGATCTAGAAACTCAAGATTCGTTAATTAGCCTAAGGAGTTCTCCGGAACGGGACCAGTAAGTCCAGCTCCTGTAATAGTCAAATTCATTATATAAACCTGTTGAATGTCACAGCCAACTCCTGGACATGAACACACTGGTGATGCAAAATTACAGGTCCCTGATTTGACTCCAGCTGCCCGCAGAAAACTCTTAAGGTAGTCACTCTCTGTACTATCGCAAATAATTTTTTGACAAAATCTATTGCAACTCAGCTACTTCAAACAAAGACCCTCTATGTGGAACATTGTTTCTCTAGCTGATTCACTAGACTATCCATTGCTCTTGATTTTGGGAGTGGTTTCAGAGTGGTCTCAGCACCAGACTTGTACCCTCGCTTTTGGTTTCTACTAGGAGAAACTCGTTAGGGCCATCTTTGCCAAATGTAATACATGCATTACGCCCAAAACAATGAGAGTCCAAATGTCATGAGGTATTGGTAATACAAAAGCGTATTAACTCTAACTACACTAAATATGCAACGTCTCCACATCCTATGTATTATCCCAATGATACACTTTTAAACACAACACTACGAAGTCCTTATTGTCCCTGTCTCGCTCTAAATTACTGGGAATTTGAGGCTTGCTCCTGTCTCACTCTAAAATCACTAGGAATTTGAAGATTTCCACGCTTGGGCTAGTCAATTTATCCACGCGTTGCATGCATCCTCTTCCTTCCTTTCGAAACGATGCTGTCGTTAAATCTAATTTGTCATTGCATTAATTGTAAAGAGAGAAACAATACATATCGAACATGTACTGTAGCGATAAAGAGTTACAATGGCGAAGCCCATTCCTTCCTTATATGCACAATGAGTTACCATGGCGAAGCCCATTCCTTCCATATATGCACGCTCACCTCACTTGCAACCAACTACATAAATCACATCACTTGTAAGATGGCATCATGATATGTATAAAGTGTAAAAGTTTTGTTCTAATATGAAATCCATCAAACATGATGACTGTGAGGGGGGAAAATAATACACAAGAATATTGTGTAAAGGAGTAAGAGTTGTAAACAACAATGATTTGGATTTGGACAGTTTGAAGATTATATATTCATGTATGTTTGGATCGTATATTATTAGCCAATTTTCTATTCAAAAGTTTCTAATGATAGGATTAGCTCTTTGCAAGAAGCTTGGGGATTCTGATATAATTGAATGATGTTAAGATCATTAACTATGTCATTTTTTGTTCACCGTACGGGTTTTCTGAGTGTAGTATGAGAAAGTAGACAGTGTATTGGGTGGAGATGGGATTTGATCATGTGGAGAAATAGGTGGTGACTTAGAGATGATTATATTCTTCTTAAGATAACAGCTTGCCCCCCCGGTTCAATCCCTTCTTGGGCTGAGCTAGAATATGCCTTCATCAATCACTTTCGGCTTACCATTGATCCTGCAGTGCTATATCATCAGTTTGCTTCAGCTTAATTTCTCAATATCGGTCAGGTGCAGCTAGAATGACTTGACGGGTGCCTAAAGGTATTTGACTATTGTATATTAACACTCAGGACTTTAAAGTACTCTCCCCCATTCGTCAACAACCCAACGTTCTATCTGCATCTATTATATACCATCAAATCCCTCCCACTAGCAAATCGGAGCTGGAAAAGAACCTTCACCTCTAGCAAACATATCGGGAGCTAGGCCATATGGATAAATCAAGGGGGTTTTGCTCCTCCTTTTTCCTGATCTCGTGCACACAATTTTGAACATAGTCTGCCACTATATGTCCATATAAGCGACATGACACACATCTGAATGCCATTCTCACTGATAAACAAAAGCCTCTGGCTACAAGAAAAAAATGTTGGTCCATACACCCTAACAAAGACCGGATTACAACCCTAAGCTATTCAAATCAACATACAAAAATTTCTACTCGGTAGGGACATTGCCACTACTGTTAAAGTTATTCACTTATAGAATTGTTGATGAACCTTCCATACATTACTAAATATTTCAATTTCTTTCACAATCATAAAATATTTTTCCTCATAATTAAAAAAAATCAAATGAATATTATTATATAAATCTACATGAAAATGTAATATATTTAAATTTGAGTTTGGTAATATTATTGAAAACAATTTTAAAGAATTTATTTTTTATACTTTAAAATTATAATTTTGTTAATATTGTGATGACGATGATGATTAACATTCATTGAGAAACTAGAATTTGGTTTATTGGACCTAAAGAAAGGTAAGATATTACTGAATTTCTTTAAAATGTTATTTATGTTTGAAAAACATTAAGAAAAGCATTGCAAGATCACTATAGTTATAGTTTTGATGACTTAGAAGCTTAGGAAGGTCAATATTGTATCAAATATTTTGAAAATGGTGGGATTTAATTTGGGTATATGTAGGGCACTCTAAGAGAAATTTGTTTTCATCATCAACCCTCTTAGTGCCACAAAGATGATATATGCTTTCATCCCATGGTGTTTTGGGAATCTGTCCAATGCCTAGTGTAGCTTGTTGTGAGTTTGTTCTTATTTTAGTAATGTTGTTTTTCTTCTTTATGCTAGTCATAACATAGAGATATTTTTTATCTTAGATTGGCTCCACCTCACCTCTTTATAGTATGTTAATTTTGTTTTATTCTCATCTCTTCTATCAGACTATAGATTCTCCTAAATTTAGATGTACTAATATTTTAATATTATCGATATTCTACACAACGACTTCTTTCATTTATTCCCAATGATTTAGCCAAGACTTCACATTTTTATGTCATCCCTACTTGAGTCGTTTGTTGGTTTCCATAGAGATTGAAGAAAATTTTAGGAGCCTTTGACATCCATGTTGTTTATCTTGTTATAGTACACATTACCACATAATAATAGTCATTCTCTCTAATGCTTGCTTCTATGAGGAGGATATGATAGGGTGTATCACCTTAATTTTAGATTATAAGTTGTAAAACTTTTGGATCAAATTTATCTTTCTCTAGGATTCTCTCTAAAGATACCACATCCCCAAAATTCACATCCATATAAGGTAGCATGAGGGGACAAGAGTCTCAGAGGAGTTTTTATTATACTATACCAAAGATCAAACAATTTACATTTGTTTTCAAGCCATAATAAGATTTCCACCATTCATTTATCCTTTTCAATGCTATAGTTCCAACTGAGCTTATGATGAATATCAATTCCAATATATTTGTAGGAAGGCACTTCCTCCAAGGTATTGTTGTCATATACAAAAGTATCATAGGTAATATTTTTGGATTTAATAATCATAACTTTTGTTTTGTCATTGTTCAAGTAGTCATACACATACTGTATGTGTTCTTATGATTCTAGTTTCTATTGAATTCATAGACTCCTCACCATAAGAACAATATCATTAGTACAAAAAGAAGGATGATGACTATACTATCAAGATTCAAGCTGACACAACCTCCATCTTCCAAACAATCTCTAACTTGTCAATGTATATGTCAAAAGGGTAGGGGATAGGGGGAAACCTTGCTTGACTCCTACATTATAGTTAATTTCTTTCAACCAACCCTCTAATGTTCTTGAACTTGGTAATAACGTTCTCCTGCAACCTTACCACATTCTCTCAACCTGAGAGGAACTTTTAGCTCTTCTAACATATTCCAAAGGTTAGTCTTGGACATTGTGTCAAAAGATTTTCTAAAGTGAAAGAAACAACAAAGGCTATTGGTTTTATTATTGCGATAGTCCTTTGCAATGATCTTAAGTGTAACAAGGTGGTCCATGTTTGAATGATAGATCCTAAAATCAACTTGGCCTTTAGATCTTTCTCCATGGCTTTCTGTGCCATATGCTTATCTTGTTTTTCAAAATAGTTCCATATAGATTGGCTAAAATGGAGCTAATCATAACGGTCCTATGGGATTAAAGGATTTTTTTTATCCCCACCTTTAAAAAATAGGTACAATGAGTTTAGAGAATCCATGCTTGACTGCTAGGTTGAAGAGCTTAAGTATATGAGGGATAAGAGTGAGTTTTTAATTTCTTAGAAAATTATGTGGAAAGCTTTTATGATTTTACACCAATTTGCCAAATATTGTAAAATTTTTTATCAAATGTTGCAAGGAAATTTCATTCAACACACATGTTTAAAAATAAATTCTATTTTGTTTTATATTTATTATATATTTAAAATGTGAACAATAAAATACTGGTAAAGTTCACGGAGGTATACATACCCTACCCGCCTATTGATTTGAACTTCCAGGACTTTAGAGGAAACACATGTTCTTAACCATTAGACCTAATTCTCAAGCTATATCTTACATGTTTTATATACACTATTCAAAGATATTTATAATTTTGACTTTGTTCGGAACCACTATAATCAATAAACATTAATTTATTAACAAGTTGGAATCATCTTCTAGGTTGGTTAATTAAAAGATGCAATGATTCAAACTTTTATATTTTTAAAAAACAAAAAAAAGATGCACAACAAGTAAGTCTTTTGTCTTTGTTTTTAAATGTTTAAATACTAATCAATAATATTTGTGCAAGTAGAAGCATCTCCAACCATAGAGGCGAACACATATGCTACAATATGGAAATCTATTACATTGAATTCAATATATGATCTGTTAAGTTTATTTTTTATTTTGTGTATGCTAATGAGTATAAATCGGGTCACCAATTTTTTTAAAGGTTTTTTAAGAAATTACATAGCACATTTGAAAGTCTTAGTTAAGATGGACATTTAGAACTAAAAACACTTGTTTTGGTCCATTTTTTTCAAAAATAGAATTTTATCATAAGAGATAACAATAATCTTAAGCTACTATAAAGTTTTAAAACAAATAAGTATAAAAAACTACCATAAATATATCCTCGTCTAGAAAGTTTCATTAACCTTGCAAAGTTATATAAAGTTATGTTTTTCAGAATGAAATCCATCTAAGCTTTATCTCACGTGTATACACATATAACTTTTGTAATTCAATAAATACTTGACTTGCCGGGACATGTAATCAAAATGATCAAGAGCATCCTGCTCTGATACGACTGATCTCGATTATTTTCAGCATGAAATGAGATCGTAGATATAATAAAGAAATGCACAGATATTGTAGATGTTCAATAATATAACAGAAATGTAATGTAGATGCACCATAAACATAGATATGCTGCAAGAATACATGATTTCTATTAATCAAAATGTACGTAGACTGTAAAATACAGAGTAAAGACTCGCTTAGAATGGTGGCACTTTATCTCCGAAGAGATGTGACGTACTACTCGCATTCGCAAAGATGATTACAATGAGGCTCAAGGCCCTTTTACAATAACTGAATGCCAAAACCTTAGATATTCAAAAACCTAACTCTAAGAGATGAATAAAAGTCATGTGGGCCCCATGGGTAAGTTGGTGCATCAACTTCCTGGGTCGTAACTTTAGCATACAATGACTTTGTTTTGTATGCAGTGATAGCTTGTTGGAAAGGTATCGTCGAGGAGATTCATTTTGGGGGCTCAATCATGCCTTTGGCTATCATTGAGAACCTCGATCTCGAAAAACCTTCATTTAGGCCCTCAAAATGGCCCCGGAAGTTAAAACCTGCTAAAAAAAGTAAATTGCCAAAATGGCCAGAACATTGTTTTGAGCCATTTGGAAAAGGTGGGTGGCCACTGATATCCACCTGGATCACATTGTTTGAGTGTGTCACACATCTGCCACTCACTTCCCAATCTTTAGTTAAGGTAGAGAGTAGACGTGCGTGCCCATGCTTGGTTGTTGAGGCCTTACATCCTCCCTCACTCCAAGTCGTTGTCGTCCAAACAACCTACAACATTAGTACTTATGTTGCAATCACTAGTCCCAACTAAAAAACTATTTAAGTGATGAACTATTGTGTCGAACTTCCACGCCCATAATCCAACTTCATGTCTCTTCACATTGTATGCCTCCACTTCTTGAGCAAGATGGGTAGCTAATCCAACTTCTCTCACAATCTGTGAAAGTGTACCTTCCTATGATTGCACATAGTTGTTTATGTCCGTACGTCCACCACTCTGCTTTTAACCCAAAAACACCAGGGAAAGATCACATTTTCCTCTCTACTGTTGTCATCATCCAACTCCATCAAGAAGTTTCTTCGCATCAACCAAGTATCACATGAATG
>SNQJ01S0032298.1:13375-60330 GCA_010110895.2 Picea sitchensis
AGTGAGTTGTTTAGACATCATTTTTGTAATACACCTTTCATGGCATGGTGCGCGCATATACTGTGCAGTAAAGGGATGCAATGTGCACATTTCTGAATACCACGCGCAGTAACTAAGGTGCGCGCAACCTTAAAGACAGAGGATACAACACACAGTAACTAAGTGTGCACAATATTAAGGTCAGCGAACCTTTGTGTATATAATATTCATTATAGGTTGGTGAGCCAATATTATAAGCTGGAATGCTTATGTCTTGGAATTAGGCCAATGCGCCTAGATGTTAAAGGCTAGAGCACCTACTTTGTACATGACTCATGATTAATATAAAATACATCACTGCGCGCAGACCGACCACGATAAAAGAGATGGGGGACTGAACTTCACCAGTTAGGGAAAAGAAGGGCCAAAAGTTAAGAGAATATTATATTAATATTTCCTAAAACATAAAGTATGGATAATTAGTTTATCCTAAGTTCTAAAGTTGGGGACAATTGGACAAAAGTAACTTCTGATATGACAAGTGTCAAGTTGGGGACATGCATTCATATCGTGGGGAAAATTAGCTCAGGGGGGGATTTTTCTCACAGATACCTTACGAACGGGGGAAGGGGGACCATCACGCGGACCATCACTTTTGACAAAGAGTTCACAGTGATTCCAAAACACACTTAGTTATCCAGTCAATGACTCCATGACCATTTCACTCATACATTATGTTATCCTTGAGACAACCATTTCACCTTTTCGAAGCCTATTTCCCCATCCTTTTTTGTTGGTGTACCTGGTTAGCTTGGAGAGGGATTGAAGAAGCGGGTTGTCAGGCCTGTGAGCAGTTCTCTGAGCGAGAGAATTGTTGGGGATTGATTTTCATAGGTGTTAAATTGCATCTACAATGCTCTGAAACTTCCGGTCCGACCTGTTGCTGAAACCCTGGAAGGGAAGTGGGGCAGTCGAGGGACTTTTGAGCAGAGAAGGGGCACACTTCCTTGGGTGGAAAAGGCATGTGGGGAATGAGAGGTTGTAGGCTGTTAGTTGAGTGAGAACCCGAGACAGAGTTTTTTCTGTTGTCCATGAGCCTTAGCCTGGATAGGAATCCATTTACCCTGGGTGGAGTTCAATCCTAGCTCGGGGGTGATTCACTGTTGAGAGTGATGAACAATTTAGTCTATGGTTGGGAGATTCGTGGACGGTCTATAAGTAGTTGGTGATAGTCTTTCTAAGATAAGTACCAATTGTATGATATATGGATATGCTGGTTTTTTATTTACATACCTATGTTATGATTTTATCATATATGTGACTATGATTGCTTGTGTGCTTATGGGTAATTTCTTGTAAATGATGCATATCAGTAATTACTGTTATTTTAATATAAAAGTCGTATGTTACAGAAAGTAATTGTTTGTTTATGTTTAGATGTAAAGCTTCTGCGAGCGTGTTGTATGTATATGTTTTAGTTGCATGCAGTCTAAAGAGTAAATTTAGGTGGCATTGCTTAGTTGACTACTGGGTATGCTACTGTATGTTCTGCAGTATGGGAATGAAAGTGTTCCCTAGAGTAGCATGGCCCGGTCTGATGGTTGGGAATATTACCGACTGGCATCAGAGCATGAGTGGTTTCTCTAGAGTGGCGTACCCCAGCCTCAGGTTGGTCGGGGGGATCGTTACAATGGTAGTGGTGGATAAGCTTACTAAAGTTGCCCATTTTGTTCCAGTTAAGCTCACTCACAAGGCAACCAACATTGCTGATGTTTATATGAAGGAAATTTCCAGATTACATGGCATACCAAAGACAATTGTTTCTGACAGAGATCCAAAATTTACCTCAAAATTTTGGAAAGGATTATATAATGGATTTGGAACAAATTTGAATTTTAATACAACTTATCATCCAGAATCAGATGGTCAAATAGAGAGGGTGAATCAAGTGATTGAAGATATGTTAATGATGTATGTGATGGATACACCATCAAAATGGGAAGACTACCTACACTTGGTATAGCTTTCTTATAACAATGGGTACCAAATATCTCTAAAGATGAGCCCGTTTGAGACACTTTATGGCAGAAAGTGCAACACACTAGTAAGCTGGGATAATCCAACAGACAGAAAAGTGGTTGGGCCATATTTTTTCAGGGAAATGGAGAAGCAAATGATAAAAATAAAACTGAATTTAAAGGTTGCCCAAGACAGACATAAAAGTTATGTTGATAAGGGAAGAACTCACAGGCAATTTAAAGTGGGTGATCATGTATTCTTGAAAGTGAAGGCCAACAGAAGTTCCCTGGAATTGGGAAATTGTTCAAAGTTGGCAGCTCGCTAGTGTGGATCGTTTGAAATCCTAGAGAGGATTGGTCCAGTGGATTATATGATTTCATTGTCTGCACCTATGCTTGTTCATAATGTATTCCATGTATCATTGCTAAAGAATTATATCTCTGATGCTAATCATGTTATTGACTGGAATGTGATTCAGGTGGAGCAAGAAGGCACCTTTCAAGTGCATCTGGTACGCATTTTGGACCGGAAAATCAAATAGCTCCAGAATCAAGCCATAGGGCTTGTTAAGGTCAAGGATGATTTTAGGGGCTAAATTTCGCTCATGGGCTAATTTTCCATGTTTTTTTCCAAAAAAGAGATTCGCTATTTTAGAAATAATTCGCCCAAATTCTATAGCATAAAATTATTTTACCTTAAAAATCGCCAAAAAATTATAAAAACTATATAAAATCCTTAGAAATTTGAATATTTTTACAAAAATATTGCCAAACATTTATAGTTGGAATATGAAGGATTAGTAATATTCGCCAAGGTTTATACATTTTAAAATAAATTTCCATCCTTAAAATCATCCTTGGTTAAGGTCCAATGGACCTGGTACGGTCCTGAGGATGCTACTTGGGAGCATGAGGATGCAATGCGGGCATAATACCCACATCTTTTTGAGGATTTTTGAAATTTTGTTGTACATGGGTACATGATGCACTGAGGACAAATCATAAATAAGGGGAGGGGATTGTAATATCCCTAAGGCCAAACCCAATTGTAAATGTAAATGCAAATGTACTTAAGCTGGTGAGATGTTTTGATATCATTTTTGTATGCACATTTCATGGCATAGTGCGCACATGTACTACACCGTAAAATGAGGAAGTGTGCACATTCCTGGATACCGCGTGCAACAACTTGAGTGCACACAATTTGGAGGCCAAGGAGCCTTTTGTGTATATGCTGTGTTTTATAGGATGGTGAGCTAGTTATTATAAGCTAGTATGTGTATGTTTTGATTAGGCTGGAGACCCTAGATGTTAAAGGCCAGTGCGCCTATTTTTGTATATGTCTCATAGTTAATATAAAATACATCGTTGTGCACAGACCGACCACGATAAAAGAGATGGGGGATTAAACTCCACTGGTTAGGGAAAGGGATGGGCCTAAAAGTTAAGGAAACGGGGCTAAGCTAGGGAGCTTAAGCCAAAAAGGAATATTATATTAATATTTCTTAAATCATAAAGTATGGATAATTGTTTTATCCTAAGTTCCAAAGTTGGGGACAAGTGGGCCAAAGTAGCTCCCAACATGACAAGTGTCAAGTTGGGGACATGCATACATATTGTTTGGACCTAGTTCGTTTCCTATTATCTTTTCCATCATCTTTTTCATCATTTTTCCCATCATTCAGTGATCCAGTCAATCATCCATGAGCATGTACACACCCATTGAGCTATCTTTCGTATCTTTATGATTGTACATGAACTTGTATCCATAGCCATTTTGTGTTCGTGTAGCTGGTTAGCTTGGGAGATGGAATGAAGAAGCAGATTGTTAGGCCCATGGGATATTGAAGAGGCGGGTTGTCAGACCCGTGAGCAATTCTCTGGGTGAGAGAATTGTTGGGGATTGATTTCCTGAAGGTGATGAACTATAGCTACAGTGCTCTGAGACTTCCTGTCCGACATGTTGTTGAAGCCCTGGAAGGGAAGTGGGGCAGCCGAAGGATTGTTGAGCAGAGAAGGGACACACTTCCTGGGGTGGGACAGGCATGTGGGGAATGAGGGACTGTAGGCTGTTAATTTGAGTTGGCACCTGAGACGAAGTCTTTCCTGCTGTCTTTGAGCCTTTAGCTTGGTTAGGAAGCCCTTTACCCGAGTGGAGTTTAGTCCCAGCTCGGGGGTGAATCATTGTTGAGAGTGATGAAAAATGTGGTCTAAGGCTGGGAGGTTTGTGGAAGGTCGGCATGCAGTTGGTGACATTCTTACCAAGATAAGTGCCAATTGTGTGATAAATTAGATGTTGCATTGTTATTTACATGTGTATTTTCATGGGTTTATCTTATGTGTGGTTATGATAGTCTGTATATTTATGTGTATCTCCTATATATGTTGCATGTATATGTTTACTATTATTTCTGTGTGTTTACAGATGTATTTGTATGTTTATGTTTTATATATAATGCTTTCGCAAGAGTTCTGTGTGTGTATGTTTTAATTGCATGCAGTTCGAAATTTTTTATGTGGCATATCTTAGTTGCATATTGGATATGTTACAGTATGTTTCCACATAGAGAGAACAATAAGAGTTCTCTAGCGTAGCGTGGCCCGACCATGGGTGACCGGGGATGTTACACTAAATTTGTGGATCTTGTCTCCTTGAATTATGGAGAGAGGGAAACTATATAAATTCCTTATGTAAGCATTTTAGAGGAGGTCCCTTGGAGAGAGAGATTTTCATTGAGAGGAATGTAGTCTTTCTGGTGTCTGAAGAAAAGTCACTTATGTGAGAGCCTTAATTTCTTTGTGTAAGAGGAGGATGCTCTTGGTTTCAACCCTATAAGGAGAATGTACCACATTTTGTGAAAATGTTTCATCCCTGGCTAAAGGAAGGATAATAAAGTGATTTGTATTCCAAGCGGATCCGGAGATGTAACTAATAGAGTCCGGTGAAATCCGTTAACACATGAGTGTCAAATTATATGTGTGAGTTTTAATTGCATTCTCGTTTGATTAAGTAGAGATTTAATTACACATATGCACATAATTATGACAAATTTTCTCATGTTTATATGCAATGCTTAATGATTATTTGGTCATGTTCACATGTGATTAAGCGTGAGTAACAGATCCTCATCGTAGGATTTTTGTAGAGAAAGATCTCACAGAAATTCTCGAATTAGATGGTATGGGCATGCAAAACTCTTAGGAACTTTTTTCTTTACACTTCTTTCTTAACTCCTATAAATTATGCTTCTTGATTGCACTATATCGAGGTTGGACTAATAGGGGTTGTTGTACCATTCTATGAAGGGAGCTAAATAGAGTATCGACATGATTGAGTACATAAGTGAAAATGATGATATCTGTAATAATGGAATATGCCTTGTAAAAGTCTAGTTGAGGGGCATTCCTTGATCAATGGTAACCTATTTTAAGTATTACTTTAGAAATACTCATGCTCTCGTGGTGCACATTTTAAACTTTCACGTCCTATATTTTTTGTAATCGCTAGTCCATGGGGAAGTTCATCTAGTAAGATGAACTATTCTTCTTTTCCCCAATGTATAGAGGTAACAATTGATGTCAACATACTGGAATATAATCTCATAATTCAGTTTCCATATTGTCAAATACTTTCTCAACTTCCTCAATAGTCCAAGAGAATCAATCACCATTATGATACATCAATACTCTTTCTGCAATCGATAATCTCTCTCCACTATATTTCATGTTGTGCACAATGTCTATCATGTTAGTGGAAGTTGGAGAATGGTTGCATATTTGTTCACGCCATCAATGCCCATTATTTAAACTTTTGGGCCTTAAAATGCTAGGTGAACATACAAGCCATGGATTAAGAATATGAGTGCAGTGATTGTGCTAGAATCGTATCGAGGACAAACTTGTATTAGGCATATTAACACAATACTTAGATTGAAGGTCCCAGGTCAAAATCCTACATGGGAATTTTACCCTGAATATCACCCAATCCATAAATCCCAGTGTTTGGTGAACATCCCTCGCTAATATGACTTGGCTTGAGTCATTACTTCCCCCCATTGTGTTAATTTTTTTTTTTAAAAGGAGAGAAAAGCACAAAATGAAAGTGGAAAGAAAGTCAAGGACAAAGGAAAATGCAAACACACTCTACCAAGACTATGGATGCCTATCTAGCAATAGAACATTGTTTGTGACTCCATGGTGACTCCATTGGGGCTCTAGATGTTTATATGACCATGGAGCAACACTTGAAGGTTCTAAAGTCATATTTGTGAAATCTTTTTAAACCCATATTTATAAAACCATGGAATCAACATCGAAGCTTGAGCAATAGGTTACAAGTTCCTTATTGCTCATGAACATAACTTCTTCACAACGAAAAGTCGTCAATGTGTCACAAAGGTCATTTTTAAAATCATACCACAAGGATCTATTGATAGTTGCCTCTATGCCTCTACTTGTGAACAAAGTCCTTCAAAATTCGTAAGTTGCAATTTCTTATGCCTTTGTGTCCAAGTTATAATTAAAATTTGTGAGAGTAGCCATAGCACAACAATTACACACAAAATAATAATTTGTATTACATAATTAAACTCAAATACAAAGTATACATATAGTTGGAGTGAGATCCAACTAACTCTAAATATAGAGATGTAGGTTGAGCGAATATCTCAACAATCTCCTACAAGATCTCAAACCAAATCCCCAAACTTAGTAGAGCATTAATGAAAGCATTATCTCTAACAATTATTAATGTCAAAATTAGAGAACCGAGATTTATCTAGTAAGTCGTCATTTGTTGATTTGCTCAGTTATTTTGCAAACTGAATCACAGTCTCGTAAAATTTGTTCCTTTGTCCGTACTTAGAGCTGTGAATTCGCCAATACTGTGTGCTAAGGAAGAGAGTAACAGGCCAAGAGCTCCTGTTGAAGGTATGATCCTTGCTGCTTGGCTAAGAACTCGAATTCCCACAGGACAATTTGAATCACGTCGTTGAGCACAAATATGAGTCGTTCTCCCCATAAATATGGCCAATTTGTCTCTCACTTGCCCAAGTTTTGGGCAATTAGCCTATCGACATTTTAAAAACGAAGACTTTTCGAACTCGTGCACCAGAATTCTACGTTGGAAGTAAATTTATATATGGATATTGCTCTGAATATACAAATTGCTCAGGGATGATATTTGAATGAATATACAAATTGCTCAGGGAACCTGTTTGATATATGTATTGGGTCACCCAATATCCTTCGATATTCCTCATGGATGTCAAATTACAACAACGACCGGATGAACTATATGGTTTGTACGCTGCAATTTCATCTTGCAACATCCAAAGAATTTGAACTCTGCCCCTACTCAAATGTAGCACAGTGGCTTGTGAAAGGGGTCAACACTGATGATCAATAGAGGTATTCAGATATGGGGAGGCCAATTAGTTCATACGCAGCAACCACCATTTACACTATTTACAAGTTAAACAAGCACCAATGATTGTTCAATAGGGCATTGGTAGAGAAGTTCATTGAAAAGAATAATCAAGTTAAAGTGAATAGTTGGTGGAAAACTAAGAATTTTTTCAGAGAGCACCCAACTTGTTCATTTCAGGGAACCAATAGGAGATGTAGTTATGTTAATCAGCATATTATGTAGCAAAAGAGAATGTTTACTAAGAGTTTTATTTTCACTTGGGCTTACATCAGTTTAGATTTATCTTAATTTAGGATTTATTATGGGTGAGACATCAAATTCCTTGAGATGCAAATTTTTTTAGAATATAAAATTTGAAGAAATGTTTGTATATTTTAAAATCTGATGCCTCTCTACCTATGATTGATCATGAGTTAAGATAAATCTAAGTTGGTTATTTACTTGTTACCACTTGTCAACTCCATGTTGAGCACATGTTGAAATATTTACTTGTTACTAATATTTTTTAAATGACATGTGTTACTTCCATATTAAGGATTGAAGGGACTACACATCTCCTTCATATGGAAAAGTAGAAAGCACCTATGTGCCTAATACCAATTCTTTTACTTTCAATTACTCTTTCTCTATATAAAGTTGATATAAAATTATGAATGTTGTTGTAAAATTATTTTATTTAAGGTGGATGTTAAAATATTTTTTTAGATGCCAAGTGTCAATTTTCAATTCTTATATATATATTTCCTTATTAATATTTTATAAATGCCACATGTCAACTCCATAATTGCACTCAAAGACCTATACAACCCAATATGGAGAGATGTTTATGTAACATAATGCATTAAAATAATAATAATAAACTGAAAAAAAACAAAAAATTATATATATATATATATATATATATATATATATATATATATATATAATGAAATATTTTAATATATATCAATATATTTTATAATATTAATATATTGGCTTGAATTTGTTCTCAATTTATCCTAGCTTCAATTGATAGATCACAAAAACAATGCAGTGGTCCTATTATATTATAAAATATACTAATATATTAAAAAATATATTAATATATTTTATAATATTAATATTTTAATACTTTAATACTTTAATATTCATATATTAAACCAACATAGATCCCGACGACGAGAAAGATCAAATCTCTTTCTTTAAGATTTACACTCTAAAGAAGGTTTTCACCTCGAGAGATTTGATCCCTCTCGACGCTTGATATATATGAGGTTAAGATGTATCTATGTTGGTATCAAGCATTAAGGGAATTATGCAACTCCCTCATTTTGGGAAGTAGAAAGCACCTATTAACGAAATCAAAATTTCATCTCTTTCTTTCTCTCTATATATAGAGAGTTGATATATATTTGTATTGTACTTCGAAGTTCAGAAGGGTCGTCAAGCAAGGAAATACCATTTCTGATGGAGGTTTCCCAACGGGAAGAGTCCTATAGTGTTTCAGACTGTGGATTTTGGAGACATCCATGTACCAACATTTTGGACTTTTGATGGGAAGGGTCCGAGAAAGAGGTCCCGAAAAGCCTGTGGAGGTCTAGATATTGCTTAGCAAGGTAAATAAGTTCAATGGTTGGGATTGATCATGATTTTGAGAGCAACTGTCTAGATCTAAAAATTGTTTCACAATCTAAGAGTTGTTGTGATTTCAGTGTTAGCAGTATTATTTGTGTCTCGTAGAAAAGTTTCCTTGGTTCTTGATATATTTACCCTTGTAAGTGACAACATTCATTGTTTGAGATTATTTTGCACTTGGGAGGTGTACAAAAGGGTTAAATTAGAAACATTCAATCGACTAAAACTTTCTACTCCTTGCTCAAAATTGAGAAAGAAAGTAGTCATTGGAAAGCTATTGGATAGTAGAATCTAGGTATCAACTTAAAATTTATTCTTGAGCCAAATTATTCTCAAGGAATCATAAGGAATTTTTCTGGTGGACTTGAAGGATACCACTAAGCAGAATGGAACTTCAGGAAGCCATAACTTTTAGCTCAAAAATCAGATTGAAGCATGAGTATGGTCATTAGAAAGGTAATCCCGAAGAAAAAATGATAGAAATATTAAGTTCTTCATGGGAGCATCGGGTTTCTCCTTAAATTTGCAAGAAGAAAGTGGAATTGGATTCCATGAACTGTGTAACTACTCAATGTGAAGACTTTTCCAAATAATGTCAAAATTTGGATAAACATTTCCAAGTAATAGAGTTGAGTGCCAAAGGTGATGGTTGTGTAAGTAAGAGTGTATATGCTCATAATAATACCTATGCATAAGTATAGAGGATCACTTGAAGTGAAAAATCCAAATAAGGGAAAAATGTGGTTGAGTTTATTAACAAGGCATTGATTAATAAGCAGAGGAGCACTCTAGCAGAGAATGTTGGGTGATGGAATTCTAGAAAGAGGATAAAATTTCACAATGAGAATTGTGTAGGTTTGTTCTAGAATAATCTCGCGGTCCATTGGATAGGGAAGAAGTTCAATCTTGTGCAGTTGGATGAAGCATCAAAGAATTGCAAAGGAAAGTGCAGGGTAGGTGATGGAAGGCCGGAAAAGGTCTAAAGAAGAGCAGGGGAATATTAGTATTCAATTTCTATAGAGATTGAATGGATTGCAAAGGAAATTCAATAGATATTTTCATATAAGGTATGAATACAACAAGTGAAGAATGTCATTGCATGCACAAGGAGTAGGGAGGACTCCATATCCTTGAAGGTAGAAATATAGTGAAGGATCCAAGCTCGCTACAAGAGAAGGGGAAAAGATATCATGAGATGAGGTGTGACTCATGGTTGGATCAATATGTGAAAGCATGGGAATGAAGGAAGAAGGAATTGCTAGATATGGTCAAAACATTTTGTCTAAAAGTACCACAAAGTAAGAAAGTTTCCTCTGTTATCTGAGTTCCCAACAAAAGTAGGGTACATGTGCAAATGGGGGAGTGTAACATTGCATTTGGACTAGAGTGGTCTTGAGTGGCCAAGTTATGCTTCATAGTGAATCACTCAATGAAGGGAAGAAAGGTGTTTAAAATTGAGCAAAACCATGGATGACAAAGAGTGTTAGAAATATGACATAAAAGAACATTTTATAATGTTGAAGTGCCAATCAATAATAATTGTATTTCAAGACGGGTTTGGTCGATAAAAATGAGAAGTGGATAATTGGATTGCAGTGTTAATATTCAATTGGAGTAGTGCATATTACAACACTATGAATATTGATAATTTTACCCAATATGTTGAGTCGGTTTTTCTTTGCATAGAAGAAGTAGTTATGAGATGGAAGTACTGGTGGATTTAGTGGCTAGAAATACAAAATGACCAAGTGGGGGTATGGCTAACAGGTGTAGAATAAGGGCTAGTGGTGCATAGTTGAGAAGAATGGCAGTGCACATGTACAATGCGGTTTTACATGAATTTAAGGACAACATCTACAACAACAAAGCTAAATAATTAATTAAATATAAAATAGATATGCACTGGAGTGCATAATTGAAATGATGCATGATGCATACAATAAAGATATAATGCATGTGCATAAAATAGGCATGAAAGATCAAATGCATAGTGCATACTGATGTGTGTTTGTGCATGTGGACATGCTTGGACATGTTGGTGGCATGAGTATAGACTAAGAGTAGTAGTCCACTGATATATATATATGAAATAACGATGCTATGACAATTAAATAAAACTAATGATGGATTGTGTATCGAGGAAACATGATTATAGCATGATGATATTGTTTCTTATGCTATCCATCCATACAAAGACAAACAATGATGGTGGGAATGTTGATCAAGAGGTTGGTAAAGGGAGTCTGTGAGCTTCTTCAAAGTACCAGTTGATGAGGGAGCATCAAGTAAATTGATGACAACCATGCAAGTATGCATTTGAGGTTGTTGTGATGTATAAATGTTGAAGGGAATTGAGGTAAGAATTCCCTCAGGCAAATCTCAATGTTTGAATTGATGTAAAGGCATGAGGCCTTGAGTATGCAATTATTAATTGTTTCCTGAATTCATTTATGAGAAATTTAATTGCATATTGCACTATGATTGGTTATGTGATCATAACTAGGTTAATTTAGGAGACTTTACTCCTTTTGTAGCAATGAATTCCATTAGAGATGGTCGTGTGTGAGGCCATGATGAGATTGGATATGGAAATACTTTACTGTCATCGAAGTTCATAATGGTTCTCCTCTATATGACCAATGTTTGGAATGCAACCTTTTTTCCTACACTAAATAGAACTAAGGGATGATGTTCCTAGTGTTGTGCATGTGTTGAAGAGGAAGGTATCCAAATGATCGTATGGGTTGTGGAGAAGAATTGAATGATGTATTGAAGGGTGGGCCATACCTTCCAACCCACATGGTGAAATACATGGCATGAACATATGGTATTTCATATTCAATGCAAGGATGCATTATGGCCATGGGTATGGACACATTGTTTTTAATTATGGGTAATGTTTGATTGGATTATGAAAAGCTTGGTATGTTGATAATGCATGTACAGTGAATGATATATTCATTCTTAAAAATATGGTTATTGGTTGATTGCCATTTTTAATGTGAACAATGGCTAAAAATGATTGAATTGTTGGTAAAATACAAATATGAGATCATTTCATGAACTGTTGTAAATGTGCATGAATGTTAAGAATCTATTTGGATACATTAGAGTTGAGAAAATGTAGGAAGAATGATCCTAGATATGGCATGGATGTAAGCCCATAAAGGAGATCGATGAATGTTGTTGTGTGAGTCAAATATAATTAGCAGGAAATCTCATGCCCGAGAAATTTTATTTCTCCTATATAAAACAATTTTGAAATTTATAATTTAAAATTGCTAACAATCTGCTTGGATGCACTAAAATTGAGAAAATTTCAAGTAGAGTGGTCTTGGACAAGGTAGGGATATAAGCCAATAAAGAAGACCAATGCTTACTGTCATGCGAACCAAACATAATGAGAGGAAAACTTGTGCATGGAAATTTTATTTCCCTATGTAAAACAGATTTGAGAAAATTTATAATTGCAAATTGTTATGATATGCTAACAATTTGTGTGGCTGAGTGAAAATTAAGAAAAAATGCAGGTAGAGTGGTCTTGGATATGGCAAGGATGTTAGCCATAAGCCAAATATCTACAACTGCAAGAGCCAAATATAATCTCTATAGCTACAACAACCAAATATAAGGAAGACTAATCTCTACAGCTGCAAGAGCCAAATATAATGAGCAAAAAAATCATGTTTGGAATTTTTGGTTTCCTGTACAAAACATATTTGAAAATTATAATTGAAAATTTTATGATGATGTTTCATATTTACTGCATGCATATGATGCAGATGAAATTATTGTCATGGGTTATGCATTTCTAGTGGAAGTGTAGTATCAAGGGGCATTCGTTTGTGCAAGAGCGCCTTGACAAATGATGGATCGCCTAAGGAACTGTATAACAATGAAAGGGATCCTTGAGCTGATCCAGATTATTTTCGGCATGAAATGAGAGGGGAGATATAATAAATAAATGTACAGAGATATCTTGGATGTCCAATAATATAACATAAATGTATCAGAGATGCAATAATAAACACATAGATACAGTAATACACAATTTTCTATTAATGAGCGAAAAATGTACAAAGACTGTAAAAATACAGAGTGAAAGACTCGCTAGAATGGTGGCAACTTATCTCTGAGAAGAGATGTGTCCGCTACTCACATTCGCAAGAAGATGGTTTTACAATGAGGCTCCAAAGAATTTTTTATCATAAATAAAATCCAAAACCCTAACCCCGGAAGATGAAAAGCCAACAGTTTTGTGGACTCCGTTTTGGGTAGTTTGATGTATCAACTTCCGGGGGCGTAACTTTGGCATACGATCTTCTTTTGGGGTGCATGATAGCTCGTTGGAAAAATATCGTCGAGGCGATTCATTTTGAAGGCTCAATTAGAGACTTATTCTATCATTTAGAAGCTTGATCCACAAAAACCTTCATTTAGGCCCTCAAAATGGCCCCGAAAGTTAAAAGCTGCTAAAAATAGTAAATTGTCAAAATTGTCAGAAAACTATTTTGAGCCAGATGGAAAAGGTGGGTGGCCACCAATATCCACCTAGCTCAATCATCCCTCCTTAGGAAGAAATGGTATCCATTGCATTGATTTCCTGGGGGAGAGGGGAAAGCGATTGAATCTTAGTGCATTGCTTGCATTGATGGAGATGTTGTGTTGTGGAAGGGTGTTATGGACCTGTTGTTGGAGGGGTTGAATCTGTTCAACCAGTCGGGCTACATGAGATGTCTGAGTGCATAAGGAATATTTTTTATTTGTTTCATTCTTGTCAACCTGCTTCTGTTGGATAGAAGGTGCTTGGGCTTAGGCTGTAGTGGTTGTAGTATCCTTTTGTTCACCTTTTGAACAAATTGTGAAGAAGCTGAATTTTGTAGTATGAGATACTACCTTGGGGCATTGTTTAGGTGGGATAGTAGTTGGAACTACCTATGGTATCTTGTAGAGATGACCCCCCAAAGTAACAATGACACTACGGGGTCGATACTCATAGATAGCATGGCGCTTCCACACATATGGTTGGCCCAAGAGAACATCACAAACATCCAACGAGGCAACATCACATAATAGTTCATCCTTGAAGGGTTGGATGTTGTATAACAATTGACACTGCTAGCTGATACAGAGATATCATCCCCGACGAAGCCACCCAATGTTGTATGGTTGCAGGTGTGGTGTTTTCGACAATCCCAACTGTTTGACAACCTCTACTAAGATGAGGTTTTTATGGCTTCCGCTATCAACAATAAATGCAGCGGGGTCCGCTTCACCCACATCTGTGAATGAAAAAGTCACTCCCCCTCTTCAGAATCTGTGGGTTCTTCTGGTTGAATTATTTCGGTCGTGACAATAGCAATGGGGTTTGCGTCGATGATCTGTCTTTTATCAATATTTTTTGAATCAAATTTTGAATCAGGGTTCGGCTCCTTGTTCTTTGATCTTGGCCACCAATGACTATTTTGAGCAACATTCATCGGTGTTGTGCCAGGGGATTTTGTGGAAATCACACCATTTTCCGGTGTCCTTCTTCGTTTTTCTGTGACCCTTCTTTTCCTGTGGCTTGGACTGGTTTTTGGGAGACTGTTTGCTAGAGTTGTCTTTATCATACTTTGGTTGTTGGGAATTTGTAGACCAAAACTCCCGTTTGTTGTGGTGCTTAAATTTATGCTCGATTTTAAAAACATATTGATAAGTAGCACCGAGTGATGAGATGTCCAGAAAATCCATTTAAGTTTGGATGTATTTGTGTAGATCTCCATGGTATTTTAGAACCAAATTTCATTCAGAGTCTTTGATACCCATCTTGGTGCGCAAGGTATGGAAGGTATTGGTGAACTCTAGAACTTCTTGGCCCCTCTCTTGTTGCAGTGTGGTCCATCTCATGTACTGGTCCTCATAGTTGCCAACATGGTAATATTGTTCCTTTACCGCATCCAAAAAAAAATCCCAAGTGGGATCACCCCATATATTCGATACTCTTATGTGGAAATTTTATCCCAGTAAGTTTCCCACCAATGTTTGACATGGGGGAGAGCCTTAAGGAGTGCAGAGGTGATATTTTCCTTGTCGGAGAAATTATGAACAAAGAAATAACCTTCTATCAAATTTAACCATTTTTCTAGGGCATATGCATCTATCTGTCCTTCAAATATGGGAATATCAAAATTAACTTGTACCTTGAAAGGTGAGGTGCCTCAAAAGTGGTCGCTTGATGAATATGCACGTGTTTTTATCGGCAGGCGTTGAAGGGTGTGGGAAAAATTCTCCATCATTTCGTCCCTTTGTCGCGTGAGAGCTTGCTCAAGCAACAGATTAATAGAATTGTATGCTCTGTCATTTTTCTTTTCTTCCACCATGGAGGGTTTTTTGCGCATGTGAGAGTGATTGTACTTGAGAGAGACAAGATCGATACCCAACTTGCTATACTCAGACCTCGTCAGGGACATGCACTGAAAAATGATCAAGAGCAGCCTACTCTGATACAACTGATCCAGATTATTTTCGCCATGAAATGAGAGTGGATATATAATAAATAAATGTACAAATATATCTCATATATCCAATAATATAACATAAATGTATCAGAGATGCAACCATAAACACAGAGATACAATAATGCACAAATTTCTATTAATGACTGAAAATGTACAAAGACTGTAAAAATACAAAGTGAAAGACTCACTAGAATGGTGGCAACTTATCTCTGAGAAGAGATGTGTTTGCTACTTGCATTCAAAAGAACATGATTTTACAATGAGGCCCCAAATACATTTTTATCATAAATAAAATCCAAAACCCTGACCTTGAAAGATGAAAAGCCAACAATTTTGTGGACCCCATTTTAGGTAGTTTGGTGTATCAATTTCCTGGGGGCGTAACTTTGGCATACGATCTCCGTTTGGGGCGCACGATAGCTCATTAGAAAGGTATCTTCGAGGATATTAATTTTTGGGTCTCAATTAAAGCCTTTGGATATTATTCAGAATCTATATCCTGAAAAACCTTCATTTATGCCCTCAAAATGGCCCCAGAAGTTAAAAACTGCTAGAAATAGTAAATTGCCAAAATTGCCAAAATTGCCAGAAAACAGTTTTGAGCCAGATGGAAAAGGTGGGTGGCCACCAATATCCACCTAGATCATGATCCTAGAGGGTGATTACAAAAAGAATAAGAAAGTTGTCAGGCTTTCATAAGAACTAGGTTGCCAGGCCTGAAGAGTGTACTCATGTGTGGGAGTTGCATTGTCGAAGAAGCAAGTTATCAGGCTTGTAGAAGAAACAAGTTTTCAGGCTTGCAGAAGAACCAAGTTTTCGAGCCTCAAGAGTGCACTCCTATGTGGGAGTTTCACTATTGAAGAAGCAAGTTGTCAGGCTTGTTAAAAAATTAAAAAGTACCAAGGACAAGTATTCTCACAACTAAGGCACCTAGGGGTGAGAAAGTGTCCAATGTGGTCCCTAGTGAATTAACTTTGTTTGATATGAAGTTAAAAGTGATTTTAGGGAAATTTCATAAAGTGGGTGACTAAAGAGATTTGTAATCACAACCATTGATCTAATCTCATTTCCATTAGATCATGTGATTCTTCAACTTCCCTTGTTGAATCAAATTATGGAAAGAAGGTGGCCCCCTTTTGGAATTCTTCATGAGAATTTGAGAGTGAAAGAGAGAGAGCTAAGAAAGGAGGAAGAAGAGGAAGAAGTCGACTTGTATAGCTAGAGGCACGATTTCTAAGACAAGGAACTAGCATACATTTCGAAGAGGCATCTACAACATGAGAAGTTGACCGTACTGTATTTGGTACATTGATAGTGGTGCCTCCCGCCATATGGCATGTGTTCGTGAATATTTCACATATATTACAAATATTGTAGGTAATGAGGTGGTGTTTGGAGATGACTCAGTGGTCAAGGCAGTTGGTAGTGGGGCAATATCATTTTAGAGGGAGTCTCTACCTCCCATGTTGTTGAGAGATGTCTTATATGTTCCAAGACTGAAGAAGAACTTGGTGTGAGTTTCCACTATTGAGGATAGAGGATATGAGGTGTTATTCCATGATGGGCATGTGATCTTGTATTCTAAGGGATCCAATGTCACTTTGGCCAAAGTGATTGGGATCCGACATGCGAATTTGTACAAGCTCATTTTTCATCCAGCTAGAGCATTGATGCATAGTGCCATCAACAGTGACCTTTGTGAGTTATGGAATAGGAGGATGGCCCATTTGAATCATGGGGCTCTGAGTATATTGAGAGAGATTGTGATTGGAGTACCAGAGTCCAGTACAAATAAACAAAAGGTGTGCTCTTGGGAAGTACACCAAGACTACTTTTCCAAGCAGTGACAACATAGTAGCAGGTATTATTGATTTAATTAATTATGATGTATGTGTTCCTATGTATTTTGCATCTTTGAGTGGTTTATAGTATTATGTCATTTTCATTGATGAATTCTCCAGAAAGTCTTTGATTTTCTTCATGAAGACCAAAGGACAAGTCTTCAAGCAGTTCCAAGAGTTCATAGCTCTTGTGGAGAACTAAACAGGGAAGAAAATCAAAGTGTTGAAATCAGACAATGGGGGTGAGTATACCTCTAATGAGTTCAATGAATTTTGTGCTAGAGAAGGAATTAAGAGAGAATTGAATGTTCCCTACAACCCACAACATAATGGGGTTGTTGAGAAGAAGAACAAGGCCATTGTTGGGGCTGTGAGAGCCATGTCACATGATCAGGGGCTACCACTTTTTATTTGGGTTGAGGCATGAAACATTGTAGTTTATATGCAGAACAAGAGTCCACACAAAGTCTTGGGGGATAAGACTCCTGAGGAGGATTTCTCTGGGAAGAAACTTGATGTTGGGCACTTCAAGATTTTTGGGTGCCTTATATATTCACATGTCCCTTCTTAGAATAGAACAAAACTAGAACCCATGGTAGAGAAGGACATCTTTGTTGGGTATATAAAGACTTCAAAGGCTTACCGCATATACATCCCCTCTTTGAGGAAGATAGTTGTGCGACAAGATGTGATATTTGAGGAGGATAGATCCTTTAGGAGGTCATTGGATGTTGAGCAGGGGGAGCAATATGTTCCTCAGATTTAGGTGAGTCCTTCAAAGAGTATGTTGACAGAGAGTTCAGGACCACCTACTTCAGGGACTAAAGGTCCAGGGTGACAGGATCACATATCACTAGTTGTAATACCCTTGTTCCCCCCAGCTTGTAAATATAACTATAACTTTCCAAAATACTATGGGTAGATTGAATATGTGTGGATGTTGGAATTGATGAACCTTTTTGTTTTAAAAGGTAATGTATGTATTTCTATTATTAAATAAAATGGATAGTGTTGCATAACTACTGAAGGGGTTTTAAAAGGTACATCATGATGCATGAGAGATATGGTAAGGGGAACCATCAATGGTTGATATGACCCCCACCATACTAGTACCTTACTGGATTTAAATTATTTAGACCCAGAATAGTCCTCTGACCCAGAAATAAATTACCAGTCATGCTGGTAGTTGCGAAGTCCTCCTCAAGATTCAATGAGGAGATGAGAAAAGTACCCATCTAGAACACTTCCTGACCTGACCATGAAATGGGGATTCAGACCCACACAATCTTGCTAAGGAAGGAAACAAAATAAGGGTATTGGTGGGAAGAAGGGAGGATTGCGAAGAAGATGAGTGGAGAGACGATTTTTCCTAAAGGAGAAGAACATGTGCAGCTATGTAGTTTTGAAAAGAACTGAAAAACAAGCTTGCACTAGGTGCAAGAAGTTGTTGGCAATGTTTTCAATCTAATATGATAAATGAGGTTGCAGAGAAGAGGAGTGAATGAGGAGGAACTCATTGCAGGCTCCCTTGCTTGGTGGAGAGAAAACCATTTTACCAAGTTCCTATGGGAGGAGGAGAGTGGCCTCCATCCCTGAATGTTGTTGAACAAGAAGGAAGAGTCTCTCTTAGAGCATCATGATCTAGCTAGTGGGTGGCTAGCAGTAAATTCGTCTAGGAGTTGTTGTGCCTACGGTTGGGTGGAAACGAGAACCCCTCTCAATAGTTGCTTCAATAGTTGGCTCCTTGATAAGTATTCCTTATCTGTGTTCTATAATTGAAATGAGTGGTTGGATGTATGTCTCTATGACTAAAATTTGCATTGCTTGATTAATTATTAGAAATGTTTTTTGTTTCTCCGTGAACCCCTGTATTTGAATAGTTTTATTCCTGCCTCTACTTAGCAGCAGGAGAAATTTTAGATGAGGGTCTACAAATAAATTTAATAATAAGTTTACAATTTCTCTACTGGTTGGAAAACCCTTAAGGGAATTTTTCCCAAGGATTGATTTTCTAATGTAAGAGTCGGGGGAGATTTTGTTAGAATACTTCAGTCATGTCGACCCCTCGAATTTATCTTCATAGGTTACTGAATTTGAACTTTTTGGAGGGAAGACGCCTCCTTCAAACCATTTGTTGGTGTGACCAAGGGCTCGTGTCCACAACCCTAACCAAATCACGACTAAGAGTTGAGCGTGCATCCTCGATACTTGTCAGCGATCCACATGACCAATACCATGGAACCCTTCGCTGGGTCCGAAAGGAGCTAATTTTTTTTGACTTCGGAACTCCGGGATGTTATGATTTTACAACCTTCAAAACCAACCGAAGTAAACCTGTTAGTATGGTTATCGGAGAATTCGACCGACATTTGGTGGTTCTCTTGTCTGTGACCATGGGACCTGTCCCACCATTAAAACTTGATCCACTTCCTAGTTGTAAAGTGACGCGATCCATAGATATTAGGATCTTCAGGATTTTCCCTAACCATTGGATCTGCGTCATGGTCAGTCCGACGTTGAACACTTAGGGAGAAAGGGAGTTTTAAGCGGGTGGAACCCCTGAACGCCAAAATCACGAAGTGACGCAAGCAATAGATATGAGGATCTTCGAGATATTCCCTGACTGTTGGATCTGCACTGCATTCAGTATGGAGTTGACCACTCTGGGAGAAAGGGAGTGTTAAGCGGCTGGAACCCTCAAACGTTGATATCATGAAGTGACGCGAGCCATAGATCTGAGGATCTTCGAGATATTCCCTGATAGTTGGATCTACATCATGGTCAATTCGACATTGACCACTCCAATAGAACAAGAGTATTAAATGTGTGAAACCCCCAAACACGTCAGGATCCCTTCTGACCATTGGATCTAGACTATGGTCAGGCCAACGTCAGCCACTTCGGGAGTAAAAAAGAAACTAGACAACCAAGCTCCTGAATGTCGAAGTCATGAAGTGACGAAGGTCGTATATCTATGGATCTATGTAGACCTATCTCAACTGTAGGATAAAAGAGGTATTGGGAGGTTGTTGGAGGGATTTAAGGCTTCAGAGCTCCGGGTGATTCCGCAGAAAGGAGAAGCTAGAAACTCCAAGAGGTTGTCAGTCCAGAGTGATGTAGCACGATGATGTGGACCCATGTTTGGCCTGCCACGTGTCACCTTGATTTGTTCCTTTCATTGACCTTATATGCCAATTGGAATGTGACATGTGTCACCCATTGATGGGGCCATGTGTCATCTCTTCCCTATGTCACATTTCATCCCCCTAACGTATGCTCGCTTGGCCTAAAAGCTGGCAGAGTACCCAGGATACTAGGAGTTCAAGAATTCAAGAAACTTGGCATGTTGGAACGCTAGGGTTAACCAGTCGAAGGCCCAGACCTACCTGTCCCTGCCTCTACATTTAATGTGCCACCACATGTAAGTGTGGACCCTTTGGGATTTCGAGAGTTCGGAACTCCGGGTGTTTGGGAGTGATAAGACGCAAGCTCCAAAAAGGGCTAAAGGTCAGAGCCACGTGGTAGGACTCTGGGGTTTGGGACTTCAAAGGACATGCGAGTAGAGGAAAGGGTGTTCAACGCCGAAGCATCAAAAATTGAAATCCATTAAGCCTATGCATTGAACGAGGTTGAATCTTCATCGTTGGATTTAACAGTGGATTGATTTCTATAATAGATGTAGGAGTGTTAGGGAATCGTGGGACTTTAGGACTCCAATTTTTTTTCAAACATGGATAGGAAGAATGAAGGTACGAAGGCTCGGTAATCATGAAGGAACCATGAACATCCCCGTAACCACCCCTCAAGTGGCCATGTCATCGCTAAAGGATGACAACCTTGGTCAAGTATTTGCTAGGTGGGATGGTATGAATGAGGTGAGCCGATGTGGGTTCCACGTGGCCTTTAATGATGACTGAAGAACTTCGAAAGGGCACAACTTCCAATCCAGAGCTCGGGTTTGAGCATGGTAACAGTTGTTGGAAAGTTCTTGATGAGAAGAAGGTGATGGAGATATCGGGAAAAGGATTTGAGGCGATTATGAAAAAAAAAAAATTGATGGCCCATCCCTTAAAAGGATACTTAGGGGTCGGGTGTGTTACACTAGTCCTCATGTTACTAGTTTACAGGGTATTGTTTCTCAGTCTCCTGGTTCTCAAACGAACTCAAGATCATCATATTCAGGTACACAATCTTCAAGTGGTGGGATTGAAGAGGAGGATTCCCCTCCACAGGGTGTTACTTCAGAGAAGAGGAAGCCCAAGTGGCTTCAAGACACTTTGAAGGAAGCTCAACGATCTCTGGAGAATCCTAGGAAGGATGTGAGGGAGAGTAAACCTCCAGAGATATTTTGCAGCTATTTAGCGATGGTGAGAAACATAATTGAGTCTGATCCTTCCACCTTTGAGGCGATAGCAAGTCAATAGGTCTGGAAGGACTCCACGGTGAAAGAGTACAATTCCATCATGAAGAATGATGTTTGGGAGGTGATTCTGAGACATGAGTGGAAGTCAGTGGTGACTTCCAGGTGGTTCTACAAAATCAAGTATGTTGTTGATGGTAGCATTGATAAGTAAAAATATAGGTTTGTAGCTCAAGGGTTCTCATAGGTAGAGGGAGTAGATTATGATGAGACCTTCGCTCTCGTTGCTACATATACCTCGATCATGGAAATGATCTCCATTGCAAGAGAGATGGGTTGGAATATCTATCATATGGACGTGAATATTTCATTTTTTAATGGTTTCATATACGAGGAGGTGTACATAGAGCACCCACATGCCTTTGAGGTGCATGTGAGATTCTCATGTGTGTAGATTGAAGAAGGATTTGTATGGACAGAAGCAAGCTCCTAGAGCTTGGTATTCGAGGATTCATATATACTTGCAGTAGATGGGTTTCGAGAAGAGTGTGGCAGATCCCAACCTTTACTTTATTTTGGTTGAGGAGGATCCTCTTATTTTTGTGTTATATGTGGATGATATCTTCATTACATGGGTAGAGAGACTCATAGTTGCTTGCAAGGAGAGATTTCTTTCAAAGTTCGAGATGAAATAAATTGGAATTATGCACTACTTCTTGGGATTGGAGGTTTGGTAGGAGCCATGACACATATTTATGGGACATGGAATATATGTTGTTAACATTTTGAGGAGATTCTAGATGGAGGATTGTATGCCGATGTCCACACCGATGACAAATAACTGGAAGAATATTCATTCTTCTCAGTTAGAGTTGGTTGATCCTACTTTGTGTTGAGGAAAAGGTATGGAAAACATTACTCAAGAATTTTCAGATCTTATCATGCTAAGACAAGATAGTTGGGAATGTTACCCAGGGTTTATAGCCTCAAAAGTTTTTCTTAATCTACAAGTATTAAGTACAAAGGATCAAGGATGGTTTTAAGTGTTAAAATATAACAATGTAAAAGAAATAACTTATACAAAGTTACATGAATGTGTACATAAATCATACAAATGTGTACATGGAGATAAAAGAGAAATAATGAACCAGATCATTAAAACACCCGTGTGAGACTAAAACCATAATCTGATATTTCATTTATTTCATTCTAAGATACAAAACTGAGTGACCAAAGTCAAATTTATAAGCCTTCGATGGGAACCATACAAAAAGAATCTGACAACAAGAAGAAAATTGAAGCTAAAAATCTGGATCAGCTTGCCACAAAATGGTGGCACTTGACTCTACAAGATATTCTTTATCAGTCATGAAATTCAATTCATGCACAAACAAAAATACACAGACTTCCAAAGATAAATCATTCACCTTTAAAACAAGCTATTGAAATATGTGATTCAGTTTTTTAATCTTATTGTCTTCAATAAGACCATGTTGTCATCAAGAGGACTAAGCTTTCTAGTAAACTCNCACAAACAAAAATACACAGACTTCCAAAGATAAATCATTCACCTTTAAAACAAGCTATTGAAATATGTGATTCAGTTTTTTAATCTTATTGTCTTCAATAAGACCATGTTGTCATCAAGAGGACTAAGCTTTCTAGTAAACTCAGAATGAATGAAAGTTGAAAGTATTTCACTAGTATAGAGAAAACCTTATGGTTGTAGTTCTCCTTCTATTCTCTCCCCCTTGTCTCTTCATCTCATTGAGCTTTTATTCCTTCTCAATAAGTTAGGGTAGTTCAACTACCTTTCTTTAGTTAATTCAAATTAGCTTAACTAATTAGTTGAGACAAGTAATAATAGTATATATAAATAAAGGTCTTAATTAATAATAACTAAATAGGTGGGACCGCTCGTGACTCCCAATTATTTATTAATAATCATCAAACAATAAAATATAAAACTCAATCATTTGATTCCATTATATCCTCCTTGTAACTCTCGCTTTCATAATTATGATCAAATATTTTAAATATCAACAAAATATAATATGACCATATCCAAAAGTATCATATCCATGTTGTCCCAAAAAAAACTGCCCTAACATATGCTTGTTGTCCAAAACTTTGTCAAAGAAAAAATATTGTATTTATCATAAAAATAAGATTAACCATTGTCAAAAACCATATTTATTGTGGGAGGAATTTGGCCTCTTTTCAATATTGTCCCCTTTTGAATTTTCTATGGTAGCCTTTGGTTGGTTGGAACCTTGAGGTTGAACTGCACTGATAACATGAGAACAATCATCCTTAAGATGAAGGTGGGAAGACACAGATTTGGAAGATTCTTAAGAGGGAGTGGCTACTCATTTTCCCTTGTCCTACATAGGATCAAGGACATATGTTTTTAACCTCTTACTGGCATGAGATGACTGCACAGGTGAGACATCATGATCATTTTGGGAAATTTGATTCTTTGGTGGTGGAGGGGGTAATGGAAAAGAAGCAGTAGGCCAACTGTGGTGATGAACAATAGGCTGGTGGAAAATCTCTTGCCAACCATCGGTGGCAGGTGGTTCTAGTCGCATTGATACATGAGGAGGGACTGAGATGCCATAAAAAATTTGATGTGTTTGGAAGGGCGGTCTTTCAGGTAAGAGCTAAAGGTTCCCTTGGCATACTAGGTTTAAGAACCCAACTTGGAAAAGATGGTTCAATTCTTGGGGGTCAACATCAAAATGTATGGAGAAATGAGGTATTCTATGGCCCCTCTACTAATTTCCCTTGTCTCTATTACCTCTTCCATTACTGCCTCTGTTGAAAAAGCTCATCCTGAAGAAATGTTTCAATTAGTTATGAAAACTCTTGACATTCCATGCATCAACCCTACCTAAATAAAATCAAAGGTTGTCTCTATCATCCTCAGTAGAAGAACATGAAATCAATCCATTCATCATATTACTCAAATTAATAATTAATTTCTATTGAACATGGCATGATAGGGTTATTGGAAGATGAAGGGTTGGTAATGAACGAAAAGTTGTAGCATGGACGGGGACCACCAACAAATAATTTTCAAGAAACATAGATGCAACTTCCATATCAAAACAATACTTCCATTTTCAATTTAAACACCAGTCACTTCCTTCTCCTTTTTATTATTTATTTTTAAATATCATTTACAATAAGAAATCAGGGAATTAAAATGAATCTGGGAAGATGGTGGGCTTGTAAGGAGCGAAAAATGGTATAATGAACGGTAAATGAAATGGAAATTGTTCCATTAAATAAAATAACATTTGTTCTTTTAAAATAACATACCCTTAATTTCCAAAAACATTTTAAACTGTAGGAAATCTCAAATTTAAAGCCACATCAACTTCTATATCAAACCCTAAGCAAAATTCAATGATTGTCAAACTCAGCTAGTCAATTCCTATCTTTCTTCTTCGAACAACAACACAATTTATACACATATTGTCCATAATTACAACTATCAACGATCATATACAAAGCGATTAGAGCAGACGTGAGGAGGCCAAGAAAAAGAACATGCCATTGAACTTTGACATTTACATCAACCAAATTAAATTTTTGTACAATAGACTGGGTTCGAAACCCTTTATTTTAATAGCTGGTTGCTTTTCCATTTTCCCAAAAATCAAATGACTCCAAAAATCACCGAGAAAAAACAACTATAAAGAATTAATTCCCACTGTATAATTTATTTCTTTTATTTGCAGAGTTATTTTCATATGATGGAGCATCAACATAATTATTTCCATATATTAAAATAGACCGCGTCAAGTGTGCAATGGAGTGTAAAATGGCCAAAAAATATTCAACATACAAGGCTGATATCTACGTCCATTATTTGCTAAGTGACAGGTTGGGTTCGAAACCCTAGTGTTCTTTTCTTTTATTCACTATACAGTCTTCAAAATGACCAAAACTCATGTAGGTAATCAACCAATGGACCAAGGAGATATGAAAGTAATGAATCTTTTCACTGTCGGGTTAACACATAACCAATTCAAAACCTGAGTTCAGGTTTACAACAGTCACGACAAGGGAGAGTAGTTTCTAAACAACTAGGTGGGTGAGACAACTCAGCAAGCGGAGTTTGTAACATGAAACCAAAACTTCCAACAAGGTTACAACAAGGTTTGACACAGTGGCTTCCAAGGTGGCCATGAGGTAAAACCCAACTTTGCATTCATTCAAAATGTGAAATGGAAACTAAACAGGGAAACAACTTCTCATGAGTAGACCAGGAGGTAACAATATTCCATTAAAGGAAACCAGAACCGACCTTATCATTTGTTTACTATAAAAACCTTCCAGAATTCTATCTCGGGACATGGCTGATAACAAACAAAAATTTCCATAACTCTATCAACAACAAGGAGCATAATAACCAGTCATCCACCCCAAGTGCAACTGTAACCAAATACTTTCAGCATGAAGGAGCATTTAAACAAATTCCAATTTGCAACATTCGAAACACTAGCCAATATCATTTGCACAGACATAATACACATCCAACCACCATATCTTTCAGAAAGCAAGCACTCTACATATGAATTCTAAAATCCAACATAGAGATTATATCCAAAGTGAGGATAGAATGATGAATGGAAGGGCGAAATTCACCATACCTATGAGTAAAGTGTCGAAAAGAACCAAGGACCATCACTATTCTCCAATGACCGAGCGAAACGGAGGAAAACTAACCAGAGCAACCAAATGAGGGACAAGGTGAGGGTGGTGAGCTCGAGGTGGGTAAGAATGATGTGCAATAAATGCACGTTGCTTCTCCACCCAGTCATTAATTTCCATCAACCATAGCTAGGGTGCAGTGCATCCAAAATTTGTCATTTGCAATAATCGAGTTTAATTCAAATCCAACATGTCACTTCCTTTTTCCAAATTGAAATGAAAATCATATATACCATAGTTTTATACCAGCATCAATTATATAATATGTCTGATATGTCTAACAAGTTCCACTTTGCAAGGATCGATTGACCTCGAACAATTTCATAAACCATAACTATTGTCCACATAATGTAACCAATACCACGAATGAAATATGTTATAATCAAAGGGAGTGTGAGTTGAAATCCAAATTTTAACCATATGCTAAAGCGGATGTATAGAAGTTATAACCAAAGTTCTTGCCACTTCCCTTTGAATTTTAAATTGCCAGCCCTTATCATCATTGATTGCATGTGAAACTTTGTTTGAAATACAGTGCTTTCTCAAACTGTAATATGCTTCGTAAAGTTTTGATGAATGCAATTCAGAGAAGTGTTTCTTTTTCACCATGATCTACAAGGGGGTCCCACCTATCTAGTATATTATTAAGTATATGTATATAAATAAATAGGCATTGCAACCCATTTGTAGGCAGGGGTATTATGTTACGCTCTTGGGCGTCAACAAACTGGTGAATCCACAGGGAAATTTGTTTCTAACATATTCAGAACTCAACATGTCTCGTTTCATAGACCAGTAGAAGTAGATGATAAAAAAAAATAGTTGAAAAGAATAGTTATGCAACAGGGGGGGAAATATGGCTTAAGGGAAATAATGAGACGGGACTTTGGGAATAACTCATGGAAAGTGGTACGTATGAGGGGGTTGGTCCTATATGCATAACATTCAAACAATATGTAACATATAATACTTTTTACAATTTCAAGGAGAATGTTTCTGATTTTCTCTTTGGATCTCATGGTGGAGGGAAGAAAGGGATAACAAAAACATGGAAGAAGACAACATCAGCTATCCTCTAACATTGTTGAAAGCAAAAATAAATTTCAGCGATGTATGAAAGGAGGGCATTGTGACTGTCGTGTGTACCTTATTTTCCATTGATCAACAATATTTACAGAATGACATTAATATGGAAAAACTGATCCAGACTATATTTCTAATAAAAAAAACAAAACAACAGAAATTAAAAACTCAACCAACCAAAGTAAAAAAATAAAACAGTAAAACAATAGACTATATACAGAAGTCATTTTAAACAAGCGTTAATGATCATGTTGGTTCCACATAATGTTTCAAGTGGGAACCATTAGTGTTGTAAGAGAAAAATCGTTCTTCCAAATCCTTTAGAAGGTATGAGTTTTCACCTAGGACAAAAGCCATTTTAAAAGGACCTATCCATAGTTTCTAGAACTTTGATTGTCTTCCTCTCTCAGCATGAGTTGAGTCCCATAGTAGTACTTTCTTGTCAATCTTGAATTCATCAGTTTTTTCTCGTCTGTTAAAATACTTTTTCACAATTTGTTTCCTTCTCTTTATGTTCTCTAAGGCAAAATTCATTTGTTCTTATAGGGATAACAATGCATTTATTCTTTGGGGAACAATGGAAGAATTTAATTCTTCAATATGTAACATCATCCATAAGGAGGAAATCTCCATCTCAATAGGCATAATAACATATTGACCTTATACGATCTGAAATGGAGTGCAACCTGTGCTTACCTTGGTGGTTGTTCGATCTGCCCAAAGAGCATAAGTGAGAAGTGTGTGCCACTGGAAAGGTTTATCCTCTATGGTCCTCTTAATAATCCTAAATATATTCTTGTTAGTGGACTCAGCTTGCCCATTTCCTTAGGGGTAATAGGATAATGAAGCGAAATGTTTAACCCCTAATTTAACCAAAAATTGAGTTAACTTTGCAGAAGTGAAGGTTGGGCCATTGTTCGTAATGATCTCTAATGGGATGCCAAATCTGGAAAAGATATTAGTTTCTAGGAAAGAAATTACTTGCTCATCATGTGCGTGCTTAAGAGGGACAACCTCATTCCACTTAGTAAAGTAATCAGTGGCTGTCAAAATAAAAATATGCCCTGCGGAAGACTAAGGATTGATAGGACTAATAAATTATAGGCCCCATTTAGAAAAAGGGAAAGCCGGGAGGACGGGTTGTAAAGGCATGGTATAAAGACATTCTTTCCCAACAAAGTTTTGGCACTTATCACAAGATCTTGTGAATTTATATGAGTCTTGAAATATTGAAGGCCAATAGTAACCCTTTCTTATGATTTTAAAGGCAATAGATTTAGCAGAAAAATGGCCATCAATGTGAATGACAGAAACTGCTGATCCATGGATTTCATGTAACAATTTATGTGTTTCTTCATCATTCACACATCAAAGTGATAAACCATCAGCAAACCTTCTAAACAAAAAGTTCTTAAAATGATATACCTGGAAGATTCGAGCCAGAGTCTCCTTCTTTGGTGAGGATCTAAGTTATCCAAGCATTTTTGGTGTTGCAAGTAATACACCATATTTCTATACCAAGGATGTTCAACTATAGAAATATTTTTATTTTCAATATAGAATAGAGATGAAAGAGGATTATCCTAGTTATCAATTTCTTCACTTGGTTAAGGATGTTGAGCTAAGTGAAGGGCTAAGTCTCGTCCCTTGATCATTTTTGAAGTCATGATGGTTAAATCATGCTCCTGAATTTTGGCAAGCCAATCTGCAATTTTTCTTGAAAGATAAGTTTGTGAGAGAAGAAACTTGACAACAGGCAAAGGGACTCTTACCTGCGTATGTTTGCCTAAAATAAAGTGGCAAAATTTTTCTATAGCCTTAACAAGAGAGAAAGATTTTTTTTCAATATAAGAGTACTTGATTTCATCATCTGATAAACTATGGCTCATGTATGCTACATGTTTTTCGTTGTTTTGGTCATCGCTTTGTAAGAGGGTAGCATAAATTACTTCCTTGGTGGCATTGGTATATATGATGAAATATTTCTCAAAATCCGGTTTCGCCAAAACCGGTGCGAAACTTATTGTTTTCTTAATCCTAAAGAAAGAATTTTCAACATCATCTATCCAATAAAAAGAACAATCTTTCTTCAAAATATTATGAATTGGTTTAACCATGACAACAAAATAAGGAACAAACCTATGAACAAAATTGATAATGCCCATGAAAGCTTGGACTTCTTTCTTGGAGGTGGGGGCAGGAAGGTTTAGAATCACACTACTTCTTTCAGGATCAATGCTTATTCATGAATTAGAAACAATATGACTGAGGAGTTTTCCCTTAGTGACACCAAAAATGGATTTGGAAGTATTTAAAGAAATGCCAAGTTTTCTGCAACACATGAGAACTTTTCTAAGATGACCAAAATGATCCAACTGGTTCTTTGAATAGACAATCAAATCATCAAGATAAACTTGGATAAATTTATCGATCAAATCGTCAAAATCTATCTGCATAGCTCTTTGAAAGGTGGCACCTTCATTAGACAAGACAAAAGGCACACGTTCATAACCAAATGTTCCCCATCATGTAGTAAATGTGGTTTTATATCTATCAATCCTTTTTACCTTGATTTGATTATATATAGAAAATCCATCAAGTAAGGACATCATTTGTGACCCTGCAACCTGTTGTAAACCCATTTTCATATTAGGGAGAGGAAAATGATCTTTAAGACTCGCTCTGTTCAATGTGCGGAAATCGACACATAATCAGATTTGACCAGTAGTCTGTCGAATAGGAACCAAGTTTGAAACACACTCGGAATACTTAACTGGAAATATTATACTAGCTTTCAATAATTTTTCCAACTCTTTCCTAATAGTAGCTTCAAGCACAAGATTAATAGGTCTTTGTTTTTTCCTAACTGGTTTTATCCCTTCCTTGATAGGAATGGAATTTTTTATGAGAGAAGGATCAAAACCATGAAGATCCTCGTATGACCATGAAAAAACATCTTGAAATTCATGAAGTAGTTCTGTGAATTTTGCCTTTTCTTCATCAGAACATTGGGCACCTAGTTTAACGATCTTTGGAGATTCGGGTGTCCCAAGGTTCAAGGAAATGGTATCACTCACTTTCTTTTTCGACTCCTCTTCCTTATGTGTCTCTTTTTTTCTTACATCACCCGACGAAAATGAACTTTCGAGAAGAGTCGAGCCTTTAGGAAATTTATCGTCTTCAATGGATATGATTTCCTTGGGATTAAATGGTTCATTTTTTATGAAAGTGAAAATTTCTTCATCACTCGGGAACACCTGCCATGATTCCACGTTATCAAGGATATGAGGAAGATATAGATATTGAAACGTACAATTAGGTCTTTGAGGCAAAATTAGTCGGGTAGGGTATGTTGCGAACATAACTAGCCTATCAACCATTGAATTGAGTTCCCACTTAACATGAGTGATGTTAAATGATAACAGGTTTGAAATGAGCATCCAAACAACTTGGGTATATCGTTTAAGCAACTTATTTCTAGGTGATTAAATCTTACGTACAAGGTTCAAAACAAGTTCAGAATCACCAAAGACTGAAGGTGGCCGCAACCAAGGTTATATGTGTTTTTGATGCCTAACAATAAGGCCTCAAACTCAGTGACATTGTTCGTGAAAGAAAATTCTAACCTATAAGAAAAATTGTGGATTTTACCTATAGGAGAATATAGAATAATGTCAACTCCATTACATTCATTTGAGCACGAGACATCAAAATGCATGTGCCACATACCATCGTCAAAATCAATTAGTTCAAGGATAGTGTCACCCTCATAATCAAAGATAGAGTATACTCCTAAATTTTCCTCAAGTTAATGTACGTTTGGTTGGGGAACACTCCCTATGTATGGTGAAATTATTCCTTCCCTTAGGACTATAATGTTCTTTTTTTTCCTAGGGACATGCATATGTGTTCCATCAAGCAAAAGATATCCACCTGTTAAGGCTTGCCAATCTCTTCCTAAAATAATTGAATAATTGCTTACTATCATATCAATTACCTAGATATTGAGGGTTGTTCTTATTTCAGGATGTGTTGGAACATTTATCACCCTATAACCTGAAATTTAAACCAAAATCATCTCTGATTAAATCGTAACAAGGCGCGTGCAATATTCGTTGTTGATGGAGTTCCTCAGTTGATTTGATGATCCTAAGCTCTTCGAAGTTGTGGAGCCGCCTGATTATTAAATATCCAAATCACTAAAAGGTCGCTTCAGAGTTTCTCTCTTTGGGCATTTCAACAAGTCATAACTTTAAAAACCCAGAAACCTGAAAGAATCCGTTATCAGTATTTCATAAACTTTTGAAGGACACAAGGCATAATACACGTGTATATTTCGAATCTTCCCTGGGTTGACATGTGGCATCCATTTTCTACATTTTCCTCTGGAGATTCGTATGAATCTAAGTAACACGTGGCACCCCCTGGTCTCGATACGTCATCTAAAATGGTGTCACCCTCGACACGTCACTACGGGTAATGGCCCCTCGGAAATATAATGACGAACTAAATTGCAAATCCACGAAGCAGCAAAATGCCGAAATATTATATCTTAATTATTTAAATTAATCTCAGTTAAAAGACAGTTAATAACTTCGCACTTCGGAAGTCCGGACGTTTATCATCCATTATGTCCTGAGAACTCCGAAGTTTGAAGTCCGAACTCCCAAAACACTTCAAACTTAAACAGGGTTAATCAAAACCAAAAAAATGATTATCTGTTAATTAATCATTTCACAGTTTCGGGGATTCTATCTCAAGCTACTGTTAAAAATCCTGAAGTCTGAATACCTGAAAACACTTAAAGTTAAACACGATTAATTAATGTTTTAAACAAGATTATCTCGCAATTAATTTTTCGTGAATTCACTACTCGGGAAATTTCAAACCTATTTCATCCAAGTCCCTGATCGCGAACCACCAATATTAATGGCATTAATCACAAATCAACAACAATGGTTTCAATATAGATTGCATATCGCCACCTAGATTTTATCATTAAGGTAAATAAATTTATCGTCAGTAAAGGTATTCTCAGGTCAATACGCTTGAGGTGAATAAGAATATTTGATTTTGAATTCCATTTTCATTCTCGCAGAATATCAAGTTTTAGCCAACTGAGAAGCTCACACATTCCCCTGTAATAGGTAACCCAATTCCGACTTCATCAATATCATGGAACCACGAAAGATGGCTAAAGAAGTTGGTGAAAGCACAAATCCGAATAGATATGTTCTGTTAGACACCTCACCGCGAGCCATAGATACTGTAAAATCTTGGACACGGGTGTTCGATATTCTAGAGCACAAGATTATAAATTTCCCAAAGGATTAAGGCGACGAAGTGAATGAAACCCATGCAACTAAACTTAGGGATATAGCTCGGTCAGGGCTACACAAAATAGAAACGCGCCCAAGACTCATGTCGTATAACGACATGATAGGATGGGTCCTGGAAAACATCGACATTTCAATCAAGGGAATTTATAACTCACACAAGGTTGTTGTTGGGTCTTTTCGACCGGAACACATACAAGTAATGTAAAAAATATCCTCCATTTTTAAATATAATTACAACATTGCATTCATGTTGGAGTTCGAGAAACAGGAATGTAAGCAATATGATAAAAACTACCCTGATTTAATCAAGGACTGGTGGGGGCAACCAGAAAAATTCAGAGCTGACACTAACGACATTTATGTCACAGCATCGCTAGAAGCCAATATGATCTATGTGGCTATGATGCTATGTAGGCTATTCAAGAAAAAGGACTCTGCTCATTTCTTGTTGGCATGGGTTCCAATTATGCACAAAGTGGTCGAGGTCTACTCTTTCAACTGGGCTAAGATGTTATCAGACAACCTAGCTAAGGAAATCACAGAGTACCGATTGGAAAAATCCAAAGGGAAACCTACCCCTTTCTATATGTTTTCATACCTCATGGATGTTGTTTTCTTTATGACTCCTTTCCCTCTAATGAACTGGAGATGGACCTCGAACTGCATTGAACCTATCCATTTATATCATTCCAGGTTGTGGGAATACAAGCCCAGAGATTTATTCTACGAAATCTTCCATTATGTAGTGGTGCCTATTCATATCTCCCTATACGGTTGTCCACCTCCCAGAATTTCATACAGAATCATGTAAAACCTAGGAAAAATAGCAGGCTGGTACATCGAAGAAAAAATTTCTTATATCATGGTTTTTGGGTGCTCGGTCCCTCCTCATTCTCTCCCAAAGTTCTTACTAGATTGGCTAGTATGCCAATAAGTGGTGTATCAAACCGTGACATGGGGCATCAACAAGGAATTGAAAGAGGCCCAGAAAAAGGTATGGTCAACCTTCCCTCTTTAGGCTGGTATGTTTTCGTTGTTAGACTTCGTCCATTCTAAAGTAGAGGTTGCGGCTCTAGAAGATGTCAAGTTAGTTGACATTGAGTTTAAAAGGCATGATCCACAAAAGATCATGGAAAATCACCTGGCTCAATACAATTTAAAGAGGTATGTGCACAATAATTTCCATGGGATGAAATATTCATGGGAGCCAGGTCATACGAGGAAGTATCAGACAGAGTCCAAACTCTGTCACCAGTTCAACATGCCATCTTCTTCAATTTCGAAAGGCACAGATGGAATAACTTACCTAAGGTACTACAGGGAGAGTTGGTATCCCCTTCATCTACATAGGAGAATGTACCTCCTGGTTTTGAGACAGGGATCTCTAGAGGAAAGGAAACTGAGGAAAATACAAAAGACGTTGAAGTCTCAATCGAAAAATTGGAAGCTTCAGTATCAACTCCACTAGGCCCCCAAGCAAAGGCTCATCTCAAAGCCTTTCTAAAATGAGGACATGATACATCATCATCTACACCAGATAAAATGGTTACAAACACAGTAGAGAAACAATCATCCACAGAGATAGGAAACCCCATTATTTCATTAACACTGTTGCAGTCAAGTCGCGGGAATCCCAGTTCCGAAGTCATCTTTATAGATGATCTTACCTCGATTTCAGCCGAAGAAATACCTCCTTTGGACTTCTTTTTCATCAAGAAGAGGAGGGCCATAGTTAAACGATAAACACATCATAAATATGGTGCAAAAGTCAAAAGTAAAAGAATGATGTATGATGGACAAGGCCTAGATGATTCAGAATTTGCTAAGGAAATGGCAGGTTCATTAGGTGCCTTTCCCACGACCAATCAGTGGTCAGTAGAAAATCTAGTTGAGCATCTCAAACAGAGAAACCTGTTGGTAGGGAAATTGAAAGACCAGATAATGAATCTAGAATAGGATGTGAGAAATAATATGAACAAAGAGTTTGAACAAGTCATATCCTATGATAGACATCAGATCCAACAGCTGAAAGCTAACCTTGATGAGATCTATCAAAATTCACAGGATAACAGAGGATTTTTCACTCAATAGGAAGAATTAATCAATCAATTATAAGCCAAGATAGACTTGACTGAAGGTACATCAATAGATATGGCATCTTTCCAGGCTCAAGCACTAGAAGTACATGAAAAGAGAGAATCAACCCAAGAAGATCTCTTTACAAAAGTAGAATCCATCCAAAATTGTTACCAAGTAGTAGATCTTTCCCTGAAGAACATCTATATTAAAGAAATAGAATCTCTCTCATCTTGGGCTAAGTTTCAAGAGGCCATATTGCTGGTACCAAAAGATGATATATCAGAAGTTCCTCGACTGACTCTTTCTGAGAAAACTAGAGGTGACACAATTTTGAAGGCCTCAGAAACAAATATGGTCGAAAGGAAAAGATTGGCCAGAGAGGTAAACAAAGCTTGTCTAGAAGCATTATCTTCACTAGACAAAGGGATACTTGATGTTTAATGAAATACTATCTCCGAAGCCCTGGGACAAATTGACATAGCAAAGAACCAATATAATTCCAGGACAAGCAAAGAAGAAGCCCTGATGACCATCCATAAAATGAATCAAATTGATATTCTCCAAATAAATAAATGGATAGTAAACCCAAGCTTACAGTTACAGGTCACATCTTTAGGAGCAAAGAAGATACAAGAAAATTTTCCTCATGTAGAAAGGAAGTTGTACACTTTTGAGGCAAATGAAGAAACTGAACCTTCTGGGTTGGTGGTAAAGTTAGTGAGTAGATGCATCCAATCTGTTGAATATGGTAAAGCAAGAACATCTGGAAGAAAGTAAGAAAACGTGCACATACTACTCATACAGGTGAATATCGGACGCCAACTACCTCCAGGATAAAGGATGAGGAGAAGAAACGTCTCTACTAGAAGACGAAGAGATAGAGGAGAAGGCTAATGGAAATTTTCAGTTTTTACATGTTGTAATCTTATTCAAAAATATTTAGCATTTTTAAATTATGAGAAGTCCAACCGTTTGGAGGTTGTGACAGTTTTGTATAAAGGCATAGATTGAATATCTATTGAGGGATGCTTCTTGCCGATTGTAATAGAGAAAAATCTCCTTATAGAGTATTAATACAAGTGTAGATAGAGATTCCAAGTTTTGTTCAATCTAGGTTATGTGTTTCTTTTGTTTTCCATTTCTCATCATTTCTTTATGTATTCCTTGATATATGTTTGATTTCAATTTAGTAAAACAACTACTGTAATCTTATTGTATCGATAATTTATTAAGTAAGCAACTTTTCCTCTGCATTTACTGTGAGTAAATTAAGACCTTCTTGTTGTGTGGGTTACTGTATTTTATGCTTTATTCAAGGTTACATTTTCTATTTTCTTCTACTGCAACAAAGTGAGACTCTTCAGTAATTGATTCCTTGCTTTTTTTTACAGTTTTGTATATTTCTCTCACACCTTTCAATATTACAATTTTGACTCAGACACGAAATACAACCTTTGTGTTGTCGAATTGTTAATTTCATTTAAGGATTTTTTCTCATATAACTAAGGTAGAAAAAGCACTTTAAAAACACACTCTCCTAAACTTGCCTGATGCCTGAAATTATTCTTTGAGCCTTAAGTTTAATCTCAGGACCAAAATATTTTTGGAGTCATTGTCGGGGATGGAGAAACAAAGTTATTTTTCCTTGGGAAAATGATAAGGTAATATTATATCTTTGGTAGTGAACAAAGATTGAATACTATATCAAGGCTATTTGTATCTTTCACTTGGCGACTCCACCACAGATAATCTGGAATTCGATCAAAAGAATACCAGAAAGAACCCAGACGATCAACATGCCACACCTATATCCAATCCCGAAAGGTTGTTAAAACCAAAGGGATACCTCAAGTCGACTACCACATCGGAAGGCAAAAAATACCAACCCAAAGTTGCCCAATTCAATACTAAGTTTCCGGTTGAAGAATTAACTCCTGAAGATAATTTTAAACAAACACCCTCTGCAGAGGCCTCAACTAGCAAGTCTGATGTTAGTTGTAAGAACCCAAAGGTAGTTGCACCCAAAATAAAGATTGATATTGATCCTTCTGATACTACAAACAATCTGAATAAAAGAGCCTCTTCTATACCCATTGTCATTAATTTTCTGTCTACCCCATCCTCGCCAAAAGTAAAGGTTTCAGTTCTCCAAAACCCTGAAGAGAATATTGTATACCCTAATTTGTCCCATGTTGGTTCACCTATCTATACATATTGTAAGTCTAAAGAAACCAGTACACGTTTTCCTTTCCCTCCTCTTCTAGACTTTGCATCTCCTAACGATCATTTTCTAGATTTCCCTTCGCCACATCCTGAGGAAGTTGAAGGTCACCACTTCGGTCACTAGAAGTTTTCGAAAACCCTCTTTTTAATTCTCGAAGTTCATCCCCTAGACTTCTAATGGCTGCTGCTAGAGGAGGTGGTGCTGGAATTGGAGGAGTAGGTGGTCAAGGACCACCTCCACTGCCTAGAAGTTTTGCCAAAGTAGATGACAGATACGCCCCTTTGGTCCTTCCTCCTTTCCTTCATGATTTACTTGAAAATTATATGAAGAATTTACCAAAATTTATGGGAGAAGGAGATTTAACTACCACATAGCACATAACTGTTTTCGATCAGTTCATTGATATCCTTGGAATTGAACATGAGGATGTTTATTCAAGGCTTTTAGTGAAAAATTTCAAAGGACAAGTAAGAATATGGTTTCGAGGACTCATGGTAGGATCCCTACGGTCATACAGTGATTTAGAAAACATGTTTTTAAGACAGTGGGGAGAAAAGAAAGACCATATTTGGTATTTGACTGAATTCGGGGCATTGAGAAAAATGAATTTTGAGTCGTTTATTGAATTTACTCAGATATTTAACAAACTTTATCATAAGATCCCAACTAAAGTTAAACCCTCTCAACCTGGAGCAAAGGTAACTTTCGCAGGGGCTTTTGAACCTGATTTTTCCCTACTTCTAAGAGAAAAAAGATCAACTACTCTAACATGAATGCACAACGATGCCATAGAAATCGAATCAAACATGATGGCGTCTGGTAAACTAAAAGCCAAGGTTGAGACAGGGACCAAATAATCTAAATGCTTCAGGGAACAAGCAAGACCGTCCAAATCTGGGAGGTCTGCAGAAGAAAAAATGGATGACATGGCTAAGATAATCAAATATTTTTCAAACAAAATATCCATAATGGAACTAGATCAATCCAAACCTGATCCATTGCTAGAAAATATTTCAGGTGGAATCCTAACCCCCAAACCCAACAAAGGCAAGTAAAAAATGAAGATCAAAAAATCCAAGCCTCGTTTAAAACATAAAATTTTATAGGAGATTATATGAAAAATTATGAGGGTCTAGAAGAAGATATAAACAACCTTAGGGATGATGATCATGAACCTCATCTAACTAGACATGATTATGAAATATCTCTATACCAAGAACCCTTGTTTAGTAATGAAGAAAGTATAAATAATCTGGGAGAGTCTGCATACCAAGGAATCACCGACTCCATAATGGTTGAGCTTCAACATAAGTATAATTTGAGGACCAGAGAAACAAATACTATACGTGTTCTACCAAAAAATATTTTATCAAGAAATAAAGCGAATGAGGCTGTTGTTACTAAACCTCTAATTGAAAAACAAGCTGCCCGAACAAAAACAGTTGAAGCCAGAGAAACACATACTAAGAAGATGAAGACCACGGAAGAAAAAGCTTCAAATAGAGAAGTCGAAAAAAAAAATGGAGGTTTCAGTTTAGAGAATGAAATAAATAAGATTAAAATCCACATCCCTCTGGTTGAGCTCGCTAAGAATCCAATTTATAAAAAACAAATTGCTAAAATGATAATTTTTTTCTGATGTTGAATCTCATGCAGACGTGATCAATTTGCAAGATGAAAGACCAACGATTATGTTTGGTCGGCACATTGAAAGTACCAAGGATTATGTTTCTCCATTTTATATTACATTGACTGTGCATGAACACTTACTTCACAATTGCATGCTAGATTATGGGGCTTCTCATAACTTAATGCCCAAAGTTATTATGGAAAAGTTAGGCCTTGAAATCACTATACCTTATCAGGACTTATATTCTTTTGATTCCAGAAAGTTTAAATGTATCAGAATGATCAAGGATCTAGTAGTGAATATTGCACAGATTCCTGTAAAGAGTATCCTTATGGAAGTAGTTGTTTATGATGTCCCTTCAAAGTATGGCATGCGTCTATCTAGGTCTTGGGGCGCAAAATTAGGAGGATCACTTCAACTGGACATGACATACGCTATGATCCATATTTTTGATGGACAATTTGCTCGACTGTACAGGGAGACTAGACCGGCATACACTATAAGTGACCCCCAAAACCCAAACAATTATCCAATCTATGTTGCCGATCAGGATCTAGGAAATTGTATTTTATCAATAGACGATGATTTTGAAGAATGTATAGAAGAAGAAAACAAAAAAATAGAAAAACCAAAGAAAAATGTAAATAGTAGAGGAGTATGGAAAATGTTTTTTGATGGTGCTTCATCCTACGAATGAGTGGGAGCTGGAGTGTTATTTGTTTCACCCAGAGATGAATAGGTCATCCCCTTTTCATACAGATTACAGTGGGAAATTGATTATACAAATAATTTATGTGAGTAGGAGGCTCTAGTATTAGGATTAGAAGCTTCTAGGAAACTAAAAATTGAAAATCTAATAGTCTATAGTGATGCAGAAATTATTGTAAAAAAAAAAAAGCAGTAATATCAAGCTAAACATCAAAGGCTAAGTTCATACAAAAATTGTGCCTGGGATCTGATTGAGAATTTATTCTCGTCATTTAACATTCATCACATTCCCAGAATGGAAAATCAACATGCATACTCCTTGGCCAAACCAGCTACGACGTTTATGCCACCTATTGTCCTAAAGATGAAGTATCATATAGAAATGAGACACAGGCCTTCAATCCCAAATAATGTGCAACACTGGAAAGTCTTTGAAGATGACGAGCATATTAAACAGTTTCTAGAAATGGTTGATGAATTCTTTGAGACCCATATAGATCAAGAAAACCAGAATGATCCTATCTGGATCATGCAGGAAGGAGAAGATCCTGAAAAGTTCCAAGATGAGATCGTGAATCACCGAATGATTGTACTTAAGAATAATCATATCCCCAGAGGTCTGACACCCTTAGAGATATTGTTTGACCAAGATGACATACCCTTGAAATATACCCTACGAACTCATCCCGAGGAGGTTGAATACTGTGACATAGCAACTAAATAAGAGCCTAAGATAGTCAAATTATCTAAGTACCTTCCAGCCCAGGAGAAGAATACATATGTTGAACTGCTTAAAAAGTATAAAGACGTATTTTCCTGGTCCTGTGATGATTTAAAAACTTATGATACCTTTGTAATTGAACATAAGATTCCTTTGAAGCATGGTATCCAACCTTTTAGACAAAAGATGAGATAGATCAATCCTATCCTCTTTCCAGTAATAGAAAGAGAAGTCAAGAAAATTCTCGATGCAAAGATTATCGTCCCACTTAGGTATCCTTAATGGGTAGAAAATCGGTACCCGTGAGGAAGAAAAGTGGAGAAATAAGGCTTTGCGTAGATTTCAAGAATTTGAATCGGTCGTCCTTGAAAGACAACTACCCACTGACAAAAATGGATCATGTCCTGGAAAAAGTAGTTGGAGCTAACAGAATGTCTATGATTGATGGTTTTTCCAGGTACAACCAAATTGTTGTCCACGAAGATGATAAAGAAAAAACTGCATTCACCACTCCGTGGGGAACTTTCATGTATGATAAAATGCCATTCGGTTTAATGAACACATGGGCCACTTTCAAAAGAGAGATGGATATAGATTTCATTGGTGAGAGAGATAAATTTGTTATTATTTACTTAGATGATCTAATATTCTTCTCAAATTTCAATGCAGAACATCTGGTTCATCTCAAACAAACCTTTGAGAAATGTCGAAAATTTGGTTTGTCTCTAAACCCTAAAAAGTCTCATTTTGTTATGCAAGAAGGCAAGATTCTAGGTCATATAGTTTCAAAAGATGGAATCAAGGTTGATCCCAAGCAAATCGAGGCTATCGACACAATAAACATTCCTAGAAATAAAAAAGAAATCCAGTCGTTTTTAGGAAAAACAAATTTTTTGAGAAGGTTTATCCCTAACTTTGTTGAAATTGTCAAATTAATCATAGATATGTTGAAGAAAGACAGTGAAATCAAATGGATTGTCGAAGCCAAAGAGTCTTTCGAGCGAGTTAAGAAATCTATAAGTGAAGCTCCAGTATTATCTAGTTCTGACTATACTAAAGAATTCTTGATATTTTCTTTCGCATTAGAACATACTATCGCAGTTGTACTCCTGCAAAAGAATGAAGAAGGTTTTGAGAAACCGATATATTTTTTTAGTAAAAGTCTCAGAGGTGCCGAATTAAGATATGATATACTGGAAAAACAAGCTTACGCGATGGTGAAATCTCTCAAAGCTTTTAAGACATATGTGTTTCATTCTAGTATAATCTCTTATGTGCCAACAAGCTCTGTCAAAGATATCTTCGTACAACCTGATAGTGATGGTAGGAGAGGTCGATGGTTAGAAAAAAATTAGGACTTCAATCTAGAAGTAAAACCTACCAAGCTGGTCAAAGGTCAGGGTCTGGAAAAATTATTAGCAGAATCAAATTTCAGAGCACTCGGGATAAACCACCTAGAATCTCATGGATATATCGCGGACATAGAGGAACTTGATAATCAAACCCCTGCAGTCTAGATCGAGGATAAATTTTCTTCCTCAGACTGGTATCGAGATATCGTTTTGTACCTCCTCACTCTTCAATGCCTGAGCGACATAACTCCATCCAAGGCGAGAATGTTGAAGCTACACACAATTAAATACTGTATTATTTAAAGTCAACTGTAGTGGAAATATCCTCTAGGTTTCTTGCTATGATGTTTAACAGAACCTGAAACAGAGAATGTCATAAATGAATTTCACGAAGGAGTGTGTGGAGGACATCATGCTTGGAGGGAAACGACCTACAAGATCCTAAGAGCTGGATATTATTGGCCAAAGTTATTCACTTATGTGAATGCTAAGGTCAGAGTCTGCAACCCTTGCCTATTGTTCTCTGGTAAGAAAAATCTCCCTACACTACCTTTAGTCCCAGTCAAGACAGGATCTCCCTTTCAAGAATCGAGTCTGGACTTCATCGGGGAAATCCACCCACAGTCAAGCACCCAACATAAATGGATTTTAACTGCTACTGATTATTTCACAAAATGGGTTGAATTCATTCCAACCCGAAATGCCACAGATTCAGTGGTTATAAAATTTTTAGAGGAGAACATCCTATCTAGATTTGCCTGCCCCCAAAAAATAGTTACGGAAAATGCCCAAGCGTTCAAATCTATGGCAATGATAAGCTTTTGTCAAAAATACAACATTGTGCTAGGACATTCTACATCCTATTATCCTCAGGGAAATGGGTTGGCCAAATCATCCAACAAGAGTTTGATGAATATAATCAAGAAAGTGTTGGCAGAGAATAAGAAGGCTTGGCGCATGCACCTAAAGCACACCTTATGGGCAAACCGAATCGACACAAAAAAATCAATAGGTATGTCCCCCTTCCAAATGGTTTATGGTATTGATATTGTCCTCCCTATCAATCTCTCTCTTCCAGTGATGAAGTTGTGGAAAGATGAAAATGAAGAGCCAAGTGACGTGAAGAGGAGGATAAACCAAATTATCGAAATCCAACAGAACAGGGACGAAGTTGATGACAAACTTCAAAAATACCAAGATAATATGAAATCCCTTTTCGACAAAAAAGTGAAAGACAAGGAGTTCCTTCCTGGTGATCTAGTTTTAAAATGGGATGCTAGAAAGGAAGATGCAGGAAAACACGACAAGTTTGATCATCTCTTGTTTGAACCATTCAGGATTGCAGCTACAAAGGGAAAGAATTCATTCGTACTGGAAAATATTGACGAAAAAACTTTTGATGCCCCTATCAATGGGTGCTATCTAAAAAATTTCATGCAATAATCATGTTTCACATTGCCATTGTATATACCGGTTTGGTTTCTTGTTTAAATTTGCAATTTCATTTTCTTTCGTAGAGTATCTGAATTTCACTTTTTCGTTGTAAATAAACCAAATTTCATTCGATATCATTGTTGGGCTCTAAAGATGTCCCAAAATATAACCTCTACGCATCATCCAAAGGTTGGTGTTGGCACAAGCATTTTAATTGTTTCCTACGTAGGTTCTTACCTTCCGTTTTCAATACCAGTCCTCCAGAGATGCAACCCCTGCAAAGGGACAAAAATTGTAACAAAAGGAACGACAGTTGTTCTGTTCAAACAAACAGGATGACCTGCAAAAGGAATAACAATCGTAACAAGGGAATGACAGTCGTTATATTGGGCTGAACTAATGTTGTATTAATTGAGTTGTAGTACTTTCCCAACTATCTAATTTGTCAATCCGAGGTTCGTAAACTTATGAAGCACACACAAAGTATATGCAAAATTGTGGTGGGACTAATGTAATCTAATGTTTAGCTACAACTGAAATTGAATCATTAATCTAATGCAGGAAATTGAAACACACGACTTGGAATTGAAATTAATATAGGAATGGGAAATTGCACAAATGAAATTAATCTAGGAAATTAATATAGGAAATGGGAAATTCAATAAATGAAATTAATCTAGGAATGAGAAATTGAGTAAATGAAATTAATCTAGAATGAGAAATTAAGTGTAATTGAAATTAATCTATAAATGGAGAACTACATGAAGGGAAAATAAAATACAACATGTGAAGAATTAAATGATGGCACAACAAAATATGAGAGCTCTCACCAATGAAACAATCATATATTACAATAATCAAATCAATATTCATAAAAGAATAATGAACACATGGAAACCAAAACTATGAATCAAAGCTAAGAATCCCTTTCTTTCAAATCCTAATGACTACTCCCTTTTTCATCCTAATTACTCAAATGTCTACTACTCCCTCATGAAGAGAGAGCACTCTATTTTATACATGAGAGCCTTGAAGATAAGATAACCATCTCATAATTATAGATCCACTATTCTCTCAACTATTTTCCATTATTACAAAATATGATCCCTTCAAATCCTCACATATTTCTCATACATCTTGGATAAGATATTCCAACCAAATCTCCATGATCTTCTCCTTGGAATGGGCTTGAATTATCTCCTCAAATATTTAAATGGTGGAGGAAGTATTCGAGAAATACTTTTGAATTAATCCTTCTCATATTCCTACACATTACAAAGATCACACAATTTTGAGATATATATGAAAACATGTCAATTTTCTAACATTTAATCACAAATTCCCTTTTAATACTAAAATGAATAAAGTGAAAAATAATAAGGTGAAACCCAAGTATATTTATGAAATGATATCGTGAAAGGTTAATGGGTCGATGAAATGTGAAGAATAATGAAGGGAAAGTTGGATGGAAATAGGACATTTTTGAGCCCCAACATACCCCCCAACTTAACTTGTTGCATGTCCTCGTGCAACCATGCATGGGTATTCTCAAGAAATTTTGGCATCTGAATGTTGGCTTTGAGTGATGATAATGAATGTTTCCAGGATGGGATTTACATGAGTAACAACTGACATTTTCTTATGGTTGGTTCTTGTGTGACAACCATGAATATAAAGAATGTTGGTTCTTGTGTTAACAACACTCATTCCATTATTTTTTCTCTTGCTATTATGATAATAATTTTCCCATATTCTTACTAGAAAATATATGCTATCAATGTGCATAAGGAAACATCACTGAGTATAAGAAAGCCCTTTTTTATATTTGTGAATCATGACAATATGTATATCAGTGCTTAAAGCGCAACCGAGTATCGTTGGAAAATAAATGTTGGTAAATGGTACATGAGACGAAAAATGGAATGATGGTAGTGGAAAAATAGAGTGATGATAGTGAATAAAGTCCCCTACCCCCCAACTTAACTTGTTGCATGTCCTCGTGCAACGTGGCATAAGTCATAGAATTGAAAAAGAAAGGGAACTTGGTGAGGGAATTTTCCAAATTATTCATTTCTAGCAGTTGAGGAATTACATGATTAAAGTTTAGAAAATAACATACCTCCACTTACCCAAAATGTTGATGAACTATGCAATAGGAATATGGTTGATGCGCCTAATGGAGCATGGAATATGTCACTACTGCGGGATCATGTGAAAAGTAATTGGTGTTGTAGCTGCGACTGTTGTGACTGTTGGAGCATAGAATGTGAAGTGGAGGAATATGAACTGCTGCTGATGAATCATGGAAAAGAGGAAGTATGAAAATGGAATTGTGGTACTCTCATATAGATGAAAAATATTGTTGCAACTGTTGATGAGGTCATGAAAAAGTGTATAGTCTTCACCCGCTGCTAAACCCAATGGTACAATTATAGTCATGCGAATGAATGTGTTGATGTCGAGCATGAAAAGAAGTCATTGGATTACCGACCATTGATGTATCTCATTAACTAATGCGAGGAAAACTCACCATTGATGTCCATGAGTGCCAAGGTACCCGAGTACATATTGCGAAGCGTGAATGAATGAGTTGATGTCAAGCCACTTGCAAGATCTAACGATCAAGGGACATTGATGTATTCCCATGATTGTCAGTGAGAGAACTTGTCATTAAGGCATGCAAGCCTCTAGGTACTCAAAAGGAACTCTAGTCTATATCCCAGATAAGGTGTTGAGGTCGATGGTACAAGACTTGCTGAAAGGTGGGCCTTAAGGAATCCCACATCAATCAACGCGATTTTGTAAAAAGATTGGTAGGACTATAAATGAAAACATCTCAGTAGCAACAATGTTTGGGGCTAGGCAATAGAGTCATGGAAAGGGAGCTGGATGGTTTTATTCAGAAGGAAAAATGAAATGGAAAAAGAAGGAAAAAAATGTATGTGACTCAGAAAGAGAGGCGTTGTTATCGGACTAATCGGCAGGTGCGGACACTAACAGATATCCCTAGATCCACCTGGATCTAGAACAAAACAGGACAGGACATGACTCTTTCCCTAATTTTTGACCATTGAATTAGCTAGTAGGAAGGAATAAGTAACATACCTTAATATCGCTTCCTAGGGTCTTTGTTGCTCCCGCTTCACTCCGGTGCTCTCGTGAGGTCAAGACCAAGACAACACAAACCAACCAAAGTGAATATAGAAAAATATATTCAACAATCAACTTATGTGTATGATCAAGGAATTACACAATAAAGTGAGAATAGCTTTATGGGAAAGGGACATGCCACTGTATCATATTGATTGAAAGTAAAGATTACAAACTGATCGCCTTGATGTCGCAAGCTTCCTTTCGATGGCTCTTGGCTCCAACACACACACTTGCTCAATCCTTGTACGAAGAATATCAAATCCTCTTGATAGACTTGCTGGAGTCTTCAAGTTACTGTTCAAGCTAAGTCCTTCACACAATTATTTCACCAATTCTCCAATGAATCTTGCTTAACCTTTTCCATGAGAATTCCCTCAATATATAGGAGAGAATGAGATAGTTACTTGGATAAGAATGATCCCACAATATCAGGGAATCCAGTACAAGGATAACCATTCTAATGCCAACCCATTCTTCTAGAAGATTCCCTTCTAGAAACATCGATAATTCATCTTTTTCCATGCTTTAGGAAGAGTTTGCACCCTAGCTATTCAACACAGTGCGAGAATTTCACACCCTGGTTTAAGGCAGCCTGCAAGAATCAGGCATTCTCGCACCCTGGGATACTAGCAGCCTACGAACCTTCTTCAAAAATGAGTTTTCTGGGAAGAGATGAAAGTAACTTTTCTCAGGAGAAAGTTCTTATGAAGAGCCTGAGTACACCATCATCAATACATCATCATGATGACCAAAATCATGGGTAACAGAAT
>SNQJ01S0032298.1:86719-98662 GCA_010110895.2 Picea sitchensis
GAATATTGACGAGGCCGATAGAGTCTTGAATGACTGCCATAGCGGCGCGTGCGGGGGGGCATCTCTCGAGGATGTCCACTGCTCAGAAAATCATCCAAGCAGGTTATTTTTGGCCTACATTGTTTCACGATTTCATTCATGTCGTGAAGCAATGCGATAGATGTCATCTTTACGCCAACAAAGCACGAGCACCACCCGCTCTTCTTCACCCAATCATTACTGTCGGCCCCTTTTGTAAATGGGGCATCGACTTCATGACTTGTAATCCCCCATCCAACAATGGACACAAATACATCATCATCACAGTCGATTACTTCACAAAATGTGTTGAAGCCATGCCTACCTTCAACAACAACGCTAACACTGTAGTGCGTTTTTTCTTTAATCACGTCATATCCCGCTTTGGAATACCACTCCAACTAGTCTCTGATCACGGGAAACATTTCGAGAATGATATTTTCGTCGAACTCTCATCCCGGTTAGGATTCTCCCATGAGTTTGCCTCACCATATTACCCTCAATCCAACAGACAGGTCGAAGCAGTTAACAAGGTCCTCAAAACCATGTTACAACACACGATTAACAAACATAAGACCAATTGGCATCATATGTTATTTTCCGTGCTATGGACTTACCGTATGGCCGTGAAAACAGCCACTGGTTTCACACCATTTCATCTAGTCCACGGGGTAGAGGCCACTCTTCCTATCGAGTGTGAAATTCCAACCTTACGCATCACAATTGAGCTATTACCCAACACTGCTCCAATGGAGCAGTGTTTGCTGAACTTAGAGTCCCTGGATGAAGATCGTCAATCTTCATTACAGAACAATGAGGCAGCCAAAAAATGGTCAAAGGCCACCTTTGATCACCATGTCAACCTTCGCTCATTTCACGAAGGTGACCTCATCCTTGCTTATGATATCACTCATGATACCCTCGGTCATGGAAAATTCGAGTCACTATGGCATGGCCCCTACATTATCCAACATTGCCTCACCAAAGGCACATACATCCTAGCTTCCCCCGAGGGCCTCTCTCTCAAAGAACCCGTCAACGGGTTATACTTAAAGAAATTTTATGCCTAAGCATAGCCATTCTACATTAGGTTATTTCTTTTATAGGGTTTTTAATCTTTTTTCCATACCTCACGTCTAAACTACCATTTGTGTTATTGACAGATGCTTCCTCCACCGGCCTACCACATCAGTTACCCCGACGGTGCCAGCCGTTGGACACAAAATCTTGCTTCGGCATCATGGGCCCTCTATTCCCCCTCACATGAACTACTCCACTCTAGCAGCATATGTTTGGGTTCAACAACCAACAACCAAGTTGAGTACACTGCCCTCATTGGCCTCCTTGCCAATGCTAGCCATCACCATATTCGTCACCTTAGCATCTTACTTGACTCCCAATTAGTCGTCCTCTAACTCAACAATGTGTACCAGGTCCGCGATCCTTGCCTCTTTCGCAAATACCTGTAGGTTAGAATTTTATCTCGACATTTTGATTTCATTACATTTACACATATTCCAAGACAATTTAAGCAAATCACAGATAACCTAGCTAACATTATACTCGATTGGCATATCTCACATCAAGATACCTTTACACACACATAAACCATCAAGATCATGTCACAACATATATAGTTTAGACATCATAAATAACATTAAAAAACAAAATTATCACACACATGTGAACATCAAAAAGACCCCAAAACGTATATCCATATATATAAATCGGTCAACAGTGCCATCAAAATGTTTACATACACATAGAATACATCGTATACAAAATCTGCAGGCCAGTGAAGCACCTCGGTACAAAACTGGTGTCACTGCACCAAAATGGGCTCAGCAGCCTATATATAATATACAAAAATACACAAAGAGACACTCATGGTGCCTCTAGAGCACCACCTCCTGTCCCTCCCTCAGGCGGTGGTGCCCCACCCACTATCGGTCCCTCTGGATCTAGAGGTAACTGCCTGGTCATCGCAGCACCTGCTATTGCTGCTCGTCGAACCACAGTTCTCCACATCAGTGGAACTCCCACACACTTCTCCAAGACACCCTCGTCTTGGATGCGCGACCACATGCCCTCAGGTACTCCCTGTAGCACCACTTCCAAGCAACGGTGAATATCCTCAAAATATCCCCCGACCTTAGCCAGAGGAGCATTCGATGGCCCTGCACCAGGATCGTCGAAACGACATCTCCTAGCCACTCTCTCCTTGCCATCTGATCTCACCTCAACGTCCTCACGCCGTCATATCTCCCCCGCCTGTGGCTCCCCCCGCAGAGGCCTCACTGGCCCCTGACGAGCCGACGCTCTCACCAAATCAACCTCACGCCCGCGAGGTCCCACATCTGCACGTACAAACAAACAAAGGATAGCATCAGCATCCATATATACATAATACATAGGTTATACTATCTAAAATATCAACATATCAAACAAATCACAAACATAGCTCGGTGGTCAAACACCTCTCCCGGAGGTAACACCATATCTGGATCACCCCGGAAGTCAACCCCACAGTATGGATACTACAGTATGATCTGCAGCATCTGCCGCCACACTTGTGCAGCCTCGGCCGTGAAAAAATGGCCACCCTCCCCACCACTGTGGCGAATCAAAATCCGCAACCACTGCATCATTCACGGCTCTTGCGCACCAGGTGCACCCAATAAAACTCTAGGGTGCAACATCGGCACCCTCTCCAAAAACCATGCCACCAAGATGGACCCAAAGGCAAAGTCCCTTGAGTCTGCAACTTGACACCTGTCGAGCTGCCCTACCATCTTGGCACGTAACATCAATCCCCAGGAAAAGTGCTCTCCCGCCAATGCCCTCCCCATAATCCTAAGCTGACCACCATTGATTCGTTGAGTCACAAGGGACCCATAAACCCTCACAACCATCGCTACTACACAGCGGTGAACCAAAGCATCCATCGCCCCGATACTCACTACGGACCCTGACATAAATTCATTTATCAAACAATACCTCCATCCCAAGGTAGCCAATTGCCCGTCCCAAGGTAATACAGGCTCCTCCAGTAGGGGCGTTCCCCGAAAAGGGAGCCCAGTCAGAAAGTACACATCCTCCACCGCAGTGAAGGCTAGCTGCTCACCTCACACCATAAAACAATGAAGATCTGGACTCCACATCCAGATCAAGAACTGTAGAAGGTACTCCTGGGCCTGGATCAAGGGGCACTCAAAAAACTTCAGCAGCCCACAAGCTGCCAAAGTAGCACGAACCGTCAGCTCCTCAATAGTCATGGCCTCCCTCAGTTGTGACCAGTCCCGCTCTCGCCAATGAACCGACATCATCCCAATACTCACCTGCAACCACATAAATCCAGTCCTAGATCAACCATCTCGAACATTAACACATTAAAATATTCAAAAAGATGAGTTTTTCACCCGTCTGCCTTGCCTCCAAGGCGCGGCTGTTTAAACCCACAGGCGCGCACACATGCGTGCCTATTCACCCCACAGGTGGGTACACATGCACGCCTGTTTACCCCACAGGCGCGCACACATGCGCACATGTTCATCCTACAGGTGCGCATGAATGCACGCCTGCCTACCATACAAAGGTGCCTTCTTGCGCCCCTGTCACGTACACAGGCGCGCATCACAGTGCGCTTTTCCGCCACAGCGACGCACCCATGCGCAGCTGTTTAGATAACAGGCGCACATACAATGCACACCTTTTTTCCCCCTTGGGGCGCACCTGTGCGTGGATTATCAGATAACAAGTGCTAACCCATGCGCGCATATTTTCGGATCGCCTGTGCATTGGAGGGCCCACACCCACAAAACTCCCTGTACAACCCTTCGTACATGCCCTGCCCACAAAAAGAAAACCTAATTCTATGTAGGATGATCATACCACTAACATGAAGCTCGCTGGTCCTGAATCGACTACCTCATTCTCCTGGAATCTCCAAATATCCTTTGAATATCTCTCGTCCAATCACTCTGACAACAAGTACAAATGAGGTGGCAATGTGGGCCCTACAGTTATATATAGTCCTTTTTGCCAAACTTCCAGACCCCATTCTGGGAGCTCCGGGTGTCCGTTTTTCGATCTGTCTTCAACCACGAGATCAATACCCCATCCTCTACATCAAGATAGTCCCCAGGACACTTTTCATCCTTAGCCCCCAGGGAGCCATTTTTTCCATACCTCGTCCAGGTACACATGATCATGTTCAAAATTATCCAATAAATGCTTGTATGTTCGATTCTCTTCAGATATTGTTCACATCAGGTATTTGGTTTTCATGTGTGTAGGTACTTGGTCATCATACATCAGCACAACCCCTTTAGGTATATAATCAGCACTGGCATGTAATCATTCCCTCTGAATCTCAAATTGCATATCCAGTCACACCCTCAGAAATTTGCCTTTAGGGTCCCCATATCCGGCTCTGCAGTACCGCCACCTCCATTTCACTTTGGGTACTATCACTCGGTAGCAATCTCCCCCACATGAGTTGTCCCATTCATAGTACCCCTTGGCACTTTGACACTCATGTTATTTTCAACCCTTTAGGGATGGGAGTCCCGATAGTCTTACATCATATCATGAATCAACCACATACTCCTTCTCCTTATTTTGCTAGCCTTCCCAATGGACTCCCAAGACACTTCCTCATGGATTATTTTGACTACACTCTTACAACATCATTTACCCATCATCAATCTGCCCATCCTCATATTGCCCTCCATACATTTCCCTACTATAGAAACCAGCCTATGGGGCCCCCAGCCTCCACTTGTTTTTTCCACCAACTTGCGCCACCTCCAGGATAAGCCATCTTACACTAGGGCACTCGTTTCTGTATCTGCATTATTATCCCCACATATTTTTTCATTCTTTTTGTAATTAAACTGTGATTCCCAGCATGTTACATAGTTTTTTGTCGTCACCTTTGGCGACCTTCCTGGAAAACGCAACCCATGTCACCCTTGGTTGGGGCACTCCTTATCATCTACTCCTATTGACATCGTCCATATACTCTGAGTATCCCACAGGCCACCTACCTCTACTCTCTGAGTTTGTTCACTTTATCTCGCCTCTGACACAACTTATCCCATGTCTTGTTGTCCCCCTGACACTCGACCTAGTTGAAGGGTTGCGTCCACTTATACTTCGCATATACCCCCAACCAAGGGAAGTCTTGAGTCTCCACACATATTGACTTCGTCCATGTACCTTCTCAGTTCCTAACCTCACCTAGTATATTTCATGAAGCCCTTTGCTTCTTGGAGTCGCATCCCCCTTTTGTTGACATCAGCACAGTTTCTGGAAGGGCGACAGTATCTTGACTCTCATTTTCCCTTCCAATGAGAGGTCTCAGACAACACAGGGAGAGCCATAATTTATCCTTGATGTCGTTGACCCCCTTAACATTCGAATTCATCACTTTCTCATGTTACGGTGGGTCTTACTTTGCGACTATTGCAGTTGCTTCTTATATTTGTCGAAGACCTCTGAACTTGGTTGGGCTATCAATGCCCACAGAATCCGTGATACTTCTTACAGGTGTCATTGCCTATTGTTCAGAGTATGTTCCTCCTCAGAATGGTCCTCTACCTTTATCACAACCTCCCCCGAGGGCGCTGCAGTTGTCTACATCAACACACAGTTTCAGTTACTATACCACACCTGTCTTGTTGAGTTACATAACACGAGCATGGGGCATGCTCGCCTCATTTGTACAAAATTTATTACAGAAGATTGGGTCCTACAGGTTCCCTTCTCCCTCCAACGGGTCACTCTTGATACTCTCACTATCGCTCTTTCTTACAATGACACTCTCAGTAGAAGAAATATTGATGAATTTCGGCTTTATGTATGCTCCTAACCTCATCCATCAAGGGGCATCTGTTATCACTGAAATTTCATCCACAAATGGTTACAGGAATCTAGCATCTTCAAAACAACTATGAGTTCACCCATGGACCAAAATTACCAAAAAAACATTTCCAAAAGGTCCAAAACTATACAACCAGTTATAAAATCAATGTGCGTTATGACTACACAGGGCGCGCGCGCACATGCGCCATCCAGAAACATAAGAAAAGCGCACATGTGCACGATGCACAACTGTGGTCGCTAAAAGCCACACACACTTGAGAACGGTGCATTTATGAGATTGGTCAACCTCCCACCCACTTCTGGTTCAGCTTCCAAGTTGATTTGACATTCAAATCTCGGCTGGATCCAACTGGGTGGTTGGTCAAAGACCTAAAATGCCCTAAACAACCCCTTTTCACACTAAAAGCTGGTTGCACAATACCTCAAAGTGATGCTATAAAACAAGGCCATGGGTGCACTACATTTTCAAGGAATTAATTTGCAAGGTTATGCTGCTGCTATTCTCTTGGGGAATCCTTTTTTCTCATCAAGAGTATACTAGCATCATTACATTTGGGCAATCCATCTCACCTTTTGAGTGGATTAGCTTGGGATTCTTTCACCATTTCTTTCAAGTTTCAAAGTTGTAAGAAGAGATCATTTGTGGGGGTCCAAGAGCCCTCCCTTGGAAGAAGAAGGGACCCAAAGTCCTCTTTCTTCTCGGTATTTTATTTTCACTAATACAATCCTTTCCATTGGTGACATGAGTCTTATTGGTTTCTCGTTCTTATGTCCTTATGCTCAATAGTTTAGTTGTTCTTTCATTTTATAGTTTAATTCTTAGCTTAGTCTTTTATGTTTCTTTTTCTAACCCTTTCCTTTACTGTTGTCTTTCTTAGCTAACCCAACTAAGCTTGTAAGCACCTCTATTTTTCTCATTTAGGTGACAAAAGAGGTGCAACACTCATCTCAAATAGAATGGAAATTTGTTAATTGAAGTGGTGAAAGGAAATTCAATGGGAGATATAGATAACTTCACTGGGGTACTGAACAGGCTCACTGGAAGTGAAGCAATATCTATGATATATGTAAGACTATCATACATGTATAAACATACTCTGGTGACTATTTCTCTTTCCAGTAATATTTACATTCTAAACCGACAAGGGATTCCCTAAATAAATCATTAAAATTACTTTGCCTTGATGCGAATGAAATTGACCAAAGTCTGATAGATCAGTTAAAGTTATGTTGATTATATTAAAAAAATATGAACTCAGTTTTAGGAAAAGGAAACTATTAATAGACTAACTTGAGGTAAATAACTGATTATGTTTCGAAGGTTTTTTGAGACTCAGCTGAAATCAGATTTTTCTTTGTATGATTTTTCTCCAAAGGTGTTTACTAGAAATACAGTGATGACTCCATTCACCCAATAAAGGCACTTGGTCTACTGTTCTTCCACGCCTCACAGGGAGATGTGATCCCTAGATGGAGCCTATGTTGGAACATTTATAACCTTATAACCTGAACTTTAAACCAAAATCATCTCTGGTTAAATCGTAACAAGGCGCGTGCAATATTTGTCGTTGATGGAGTTCCTCAGTTGATCTGATGATCCTAAGCTCTTCGGAGTTGTGGAGCTGCCTGATTATTAAATAGCCAAATCACTAAAAGGTCACTTCGAAGTTTCTTGCTTCAGGCATTTCGACAAGTCATAACTTTAAAAACCCCAAAACCTAAAAGAATTTGTTATCAATCTTTCATAAACTTTCGAAGGACACAAGGCATAATACACATGTATCTTTCGAATCTTCCCTGGGTTGACACGTGGCATCAATTTTCTACATTTTTCTCTAGATATTTGTATGAATCTAAGTAACACATGGCACCCCCTGGTCTCGATACGTCATCTAAAATGATGTCACCCTCGACATGTCACTACAGGTAATGGCCCTTCAGAAATATAATGACGAGCTAAATTGCAAATCCACGAAGCAACAAAATGATGAAATATTAGATCTTAATTAGTTAAATTAATCTCGGTTAAAAGACAATTAATAACTTCGTACTTCAGAAGTTCGGACGTTTATCATCCATTATGTCCTGAGATCTCCAAATTCCGAACTCCCGAAACACTTCAAACTTAAACAGGGTTAATCAAAACTAAAAAAATGATTATCTGTCAATTAATCATTTCGCAGTTTCAGGTTTTGGGGATTCTATCTCAAGCTACTGTTAAAAATCCTGAAGTTTGAATACCTAAAAACACTTAAAGTTAAACATGATTAATTAATGTTTTAAACAAGATTATCTCACAATTAATTTTTCATGAATTCGCGACTTGGGAAATATCAAACCTATATCATCCAAGTCCCCAATCGCGAACTACCAATATTAATGGAATTAATCACAAATCAATGACAATGATTTCAATATAGATTGCATATCGTTGCCTAGATTTTCTCATTAAGGTAAATAAATTTATCATCAGTAAAGGTATTCTCAGATCAATACGCTTGAGGTGAATAATAATATTTGATTTTGAATTCCATTTTCATTCTCACAGAATATCAAGTTTTAGCCAACTGAGAAGCTCACGCATTCCCCTATAACAGGTAACCTAGTTCTGATTTCATCAATATCATGGCACCATGAAAGATGGCTAAAGCAGCTGGTGAAAGCGCAAATCCGAACACAAATGTTTTGTCAGACACCTCACCGAGAGCCATAGATACTGTAAAATCTTGGACACATGTGTTCGATATTCTAGAGCACAAGCTTATAAATTGCCCAGAGGATTCGGGTGACAAAGTGAATGAAACCCATGCAACTAAAATCATGGATATAGCTCAGTCAGGGCTACACAAAATAGCAGTGCGACCGAGACTCATGTCATATAATGACATGATAGGTTGGGTCCTTGAAAACGTCGACATTTCAACTAGGAGCATTTATAACTCACAAAAGGTTGTTGTTGGGTCTTTTCGACCGGAACACATACAAGTAATGTATAAACTATCCCCCATTTTTAAATATAATTACAACGTTGCATTCATGTTGCATTTCGAGAAACAGTAATGTAAGCAATATGATAAAACCTACCCTAATTTAATCAAGGATTGGTGGGGGCACCTAGAAATATTCAGAGCTGACACTCACGGCATTTATGCCACAGTGTCGTTAGAAGCCCATATGATCTATGTGGCTGTGATGCTATGTAGGCTATTCGGGAAACATGACTGCGCTCATTTCCTGTTGGCATGGGTGCTAATTATGCACGAAGTGGCCAAGGGCTACTCTTTCAACTGGGTTAATATGTTATTAGAAAACCTGGCTAAGGAAATCACAGAGTACCAATTGAAAAAATCCAAAAGGCAACCTGCCCATTTCTATATGCCTGCATACCTCATGGATGTCATTTTCTTTATTAATCCTTTCCCTCTGATGAACTGGAGATGGACCTCAAACTGCGTTGAACCTATCCATTTCTATAATTCCAAGTTGTGGGAAGATAAGGCAAGAAATTTATTCTACGAAATATTCCATTATGTATTGGTGCCTATTCATATCACCCTATACAGTTGCCCACCTCCCAGAATTTCAGACAGAATCATGGAAAACCTGGGCAAAATAGCAGACTGGTACATCGAAGAAAACTTTTCTTATATCAGGGTTTTTGGGTGCTCGATCCCTCCTCATGCTTTCCCGAAGTTCTTACCAGATCATCTAGTATGCCGAGAAGTGGCATATCAAACTATGACAGGGGGCATCAACAAGGAATTGAAAGAGGCCTAGAAAAAGGTATGGCCAACCTTCCCTCTTCAGTTTGGTATGTTTTCGTTGTTAGACTTCGGCCATTCTAAAGTAGAGGTTGTGGCTCTAGAATATGTCAAGTTAGTTGACATTGAGTTTAAAAGGCATGATCCATAGAAGATCGTGGAAAATCACCTGGCTCAATACAATTTAATGAGGTATGTGCACGAGAATTCCCTACAGGATGAAATATTCAGGGGAGCCAGGTCATACGAGGAAGTATTGGATAGAGTCCAAAATTTGTCACCAAATCAACAGGCCAACTTCTTCAATTTCCAAAGGCACAAATGGAATAGCTTGCCTAAGGTACTACAGGGAGATTTAGTAGCCCCTTCATATACACAGGAGACTGTACCTCCTGGTTTTGAGACAGGGAGCTCTGGAGGAAAGGAAACTGAGGAAAATCCAAAAGAAGTTGAAGTCTCAATCAAAAAATTGGAAGCTTCAATATCAACTCCACTATTGATCACAATCTGGACCAGGGGGCAAAATTTTGCTCAATTTTCAAAGTGCTCGGAATGCGATGAAAACGGTGCCATTGCGTCCGTCTCATCTTCCTAATTCCAGCGGTATATTTACTTTCTCAAACAGAGTCCATATGGAGAAGATATCGCGATCTGTTCGCCAAGGCAAACAGGCAAAATTTTTGGGATGATGACTGTACCTGTCCGTACAGTCCGTATGGTGATGTGGCAGGGCCGTACCATCCATACGGTGACATGGAAGGTGGATGATGTGGCACATTTTTATTGGTTGATGTTGGCGAATAGTGTATTGACACGTGTCCGGTTGGTGGCGAGTAATATGAGGACACGTGGCCCAATCCCTGGGCGCCACGTGTCCCCTCATTATTGGTTTATTTGGTTGTATAAAAAGTATATTGGGAGTCCGTGGGGTTCGACCCTGGGACCTCCCCCACACTAGCACCTTCGCACGACCGCCCGACCAATAGGCCACCGAGTATTTCTTGTTTTATATGTCATTGCATATATATTTATTGTGGTGTATTGTTTTAAATGAAAAGGGGTCGGGCCGGGGCTTAGCCCCGGCCCGTGGACATTGGCATTGTAATATAACCGTATTAAATGGTTGACAGTTGGAAATGGCGCGTGGTCTATATTATATAACCCGTATAGCAAACGGTTGACCTGTGGTCTCATTGCATATAACCACTATGTATTATTTGGTGCGCGTGGTAACGGTTGGCGCGGGGTTTTGGAACTATAACCCAAAGCTTTACACCATTATATATGTGTGCGGATTTTTAAACCAATGTTTTACCATTATGCATAATGCGCGCGGTTTCAAACGGTTGGCACGGTTTTAAAACCGTTAGCCTTTTTGCCAAAAGCCTGAGGTCGTATGACCCATGTGCCTTACTGCTAGGCGGTTGGGCGCTGGAGGCGCCCTAACCATCCTACAGTTTGCATGGTTATTCGAAACCGCTTGGTGCCAATTTTTAACGCGCGTTTTGGAGCGTGTTCCTGGTTCATGCACACAGAGGTGTGTTTTGTAGAGCCAGTTCCAGCAAAGTAGAAGGAGGAGAATGGAGGAGGTCTAATTTTCTTAGTTTTTGGCCGATTGAGGTGTCGTAAAAGCCCAGCCAGGGGTTTTTGGACGTGATGGATCCATTGGTGTTGTTTTCAAGGCCATTTGAGGACTTCTTCTGCAATTTTTTCACCATTGAAGTTCCAGGAATCTTCAGGGAGCTTGAAGCCCTCATAGATGGAGGATATGGTTTGGTGAGCCTATGTTTGTTTTCTGTGATTGAATAATCATTTTTGGTTAATTAATATGCTCTGAACACATTGGAACAGGTTTCAAAGGCTTTTGAGGACTTTTACAGGTGTTTATGCCAAACAGAAGCTCAGGGAAGCTTATGGCCACATGTAGAAGAGGTCATGCCCGGATGAGCCATGATCCGTTTTCAGAGTTCTATTAGTCATTTTTGGGGTTTTTATGTGTTATGATCTCAATGGTACAGTCTGTTTTTCCATTGGAGTTGAGCAGAAGATTGTAAAAGAACTTTTGACTAATTAATCCCAGAGAGCCAAGTCCATTATGGAGGCTCAAGGAGATGTAGCCCAGAGGGGGGTGAACTCCTTTATCATCTTGTTCTTGTTGTGAGTTTGATGGTTTATTTGCTGCAAGTTGTGTTGATGTGTATTTGTTTAAAGTACATATTTAACCATTTAAAAGAACATATCCTCACACATAATCATTTACAAGAAGATACATGAACTT